>JABRWK010000064.1:7469-31781 GCA_013372445.1 Hypothenemus hampei
ACCAAGATGGTGAACTTCCGTCGCACATTTATAGCAAAACACTCCTTCCTGAGTCTTTTTATTCATTGATATAAGTATTACGCAAAAAAACTCCTTTATTTTTAATAGAGTACCATCGAGTTTAAGATTGAAAACGGACCAACTTATATTTATATCGATAATAACATTATCGATATCATGACTCCTTCCCAACGTTTGCTTGACATTTCTAATTGACAGCTTTCTTCTTTGAACTTTGAGGTTTTAGAGAGTTAAAACAAAATTCCAATATTTGGAAATAAATAAAATTTTACTTTAATATCAAAACATGTCAAAACCGGTTTTAAATTTAATACCCAGTGCCATAATCTTTGTGTTCGTAGTTTATGGATTTTTCCGTTTTATTAGTGAAATATTTAGTGGCTTTATACCAGTATTAGTTCTTCTTACTACTGTGTTTATTTTTGCCACTTATTATTTTAGAGCTCCACAACCTCCCCAGGATGCAATAGAGTCTATAATTGGCAGAGACTTTATTGATAATGAAAAGCAAGAAGGATATATCGTAAAAACTATTGCACATAGAGGTGCAGGTTTGGATGCTCCCGAGAATAGTTTGGTTGCCTTTGATCTAGTATATCATCCAATTGCTGAATGTATTGCTTGTTATTACTTCATCCTTTTTAGTGTCACAAAGGAGGATGTGATTTTATAGAATTTGATGTCACGTTGACAAGCGATGGTGTTCCTGTGGTGTTTCATGATTCTTCATTGGAAAGATTAGCAGATTCCAATTTAATAGTCAACAAGACCACATATGACGCCTTAAAGAATATTGATATATCAATTAAACATCCTTTACGGTAAAATTTATTTAATGGGTACTACGTTTTAAGCTTCATTTCACTAACACAATAGAAAATCTAAGTTGAAAGCAAACTCTTCATATCTCAGTTTTCTTGGATTGGAAATAAGACATTTTAATACTTGGCAATTGTGAAATTTGTATTAATTTTCTTAGGGATAGATTTGGTATTACTAATATTCCAACATTAGACCAAACAGTAACAAAACTACTAGCTAATGGACAAAAAATGATTATTGACATCAAGGATAACAACACAAAGGTAATAATATACTGACTATTGTTGTATGTATTGATAACCATTCAAACTGACTCATAAAAGGGGTATTAAATATCATTTTTCATGTAGTTTTCATTTACATATTAGGTATTTGAAGGAAATAAAGTAGTTATCGTTTTAATATTCTAGATGGTTGCTGTAATATTACAATTATATGCAAATTTTCCAACTCTCTACTCCAATGCCATTGTCAGTTCATTTTATCCACATCTACTTTATTTGGTAAGTTGGTACACATGATTTTTTTTTCAATATCCTTTCTACTATGTTACACTCTTAACCCTTTGTCTATCGCAAAAAAAAACTTGCATTACCTCCCGGTGGAAAATTTGTATAAACAAAATTAATTATTGCAATAAAGTAACATTGACAAAAAATTATAGAAGACATCTAAATAAACAAAGTCGAGGAATTATAGCGTTCAAAAGCATTAGATATTGATATGGGAACACAATAAAATCTCATTCAGGTCCATTAGACCCGATCGGTAGACAAAGGGTTAATGGTGTAATTTACCGGTGTAATGAAGTTATTGAGTTATTCTTAAAAATATGCAAATTTAATTTAGAACATTCCGCAATGATAAAGTTTTAAAAACGATGACAGTTATTTTTCTCCTATTATCCCAGATAACGAGACTTAATCTATCTATTAAAATCTTCCACAAAATAAAAGACGATGTAGTCACACAGTTTCTCCAGGTTCAACGAAGGCGTAGATGCATGGAAAGTCTTTGGAAATTTAACGGCAATTAATGTTTTTTTTTGTATTGTGATAGACTCTTACTTACTTACATAGACAAACACATGGAACAACTACCCGTAATTAATAGAGAAGTTTATGGAAAGACGAACGAAAATTTAAAACAAAACCATAGAAGAAAAAGCCCGAATTTGTGAAACAATAAAATTTGCTGTTTTGGCGGAAATTGCAAGGTGCATAACATTGATTCGTTTCAAACTATTATTAAAATCTTCAAATTCATCAAATTGTAACATACACAATATTGCCGTGATTTAGCGTCTTCTATTTCTTGGAATATTTAAAACGAAATCTTCAATCTTTAAAATTTTTCTCAGATACCTATTTGAAAAAATTAGTTGTTTGAAGCAATACACTTTTTTTTTAATTGAACTGAACAACTCTAGAAACCAGACAACTACAACTTATTTCAATGTTCCTAAATACATTTAAACGGGTGGGTGGAAAAAGGATGAGATTCCAATTTTGCTACTTTTGAGAAAATCAACAAAAACTGATTTACGATGATATTTGTAATTTCTTTCAAACTTCTGCGTTGTCAATTTGCCGGCCTAAAATAGTGTTGTTCCTGTTATTTCTGGAATCTTATCCTTTTTCCACTCACCCGTTCATTTAATATATTAATGTACAAGGAGATATTGATTTAGTTGTCATCTAATATAGAAGATGTGAAATTTTCGAATTAAAAATATTTTATTTTTGAACATAGTTTTCCATTAATTCCTTAGACTTTAAAAAGCAAAAATTCGTGATCTAAAAGTGTTAGACCAATAAATAAGTTCCTCAAATTCGAACTTCAAATCACCAAATTTATTTATAGGAATACTCGACTTGTGTGCACATTCCTTGTTTTGTTTTTAATTTACCTTTGGAAATCTATTGGCCTAGTTTTAGTCAATATTATTAAAACTATTCTTCCAGCATTCGCATTATCGTTTTAGTATTATTCCCTGGATCACTTGGTGTTTGGCTTGTGTTTTTTGATTTTCTGCACGATGCCTGCTTTTCTGCGTGTTTACTCCATTCCATAGTTAGTCTCCTCCAAATTGTTATGTTCCGTATATCGCAGACCAGTCTTATTTCAATATTTGGGATTTTCTAGTTCGTTTTCCTTAAGGCAGTTCTTATTACTGGAATATCAGTAGAAATCACGAATAATGTTTTTTTCTTTGTGGTATCAACGCGATTCTCAATTCCATAAGTAAGTATAGGGCAAACATCCTGTAGATTCTAGCTTTAATTTCCATCGTTATGTTGTTCATATATATTTTTTTAACTGCGAGTTTTATTTACTAACTAGGTAGTTCTATAACGTTTTTGTTAAAAATGTGTAATTTTTAGATTAGAAAATCTGATGCTAAAATTGTATCTTCTATGGCGTACAGACCTCACTTATTCGCACATGAATATTTTAAATATCCTGAAGGTACAGGACCAAAGAGAACGAACCAGTTCTGGAAATATCTTCTTTTAGACATTTGTGACCATTTACATAAATGGGCGTTACCTAGATTTACTTATTATTTTACGGGAATTTCAGTTATTTTATTACACAAGGATTGTCTTAGCGGGTAAGAAAATTTGAAATTTTAGTTTACTGGATTTTAATTTGAAATAATATAGAGAAACCGTTGTGGATTGGCGCAAAAAAGGAATAAGGGTAATGTCTTGGACCGTTAACAGTCCAACTGAAAAACAACATACAGCTAGAAATCTTAAAATTACATATTTGACAGACACTTTAACAGGTGAAGTTAGTACACATATGTAATTCAATAATAAAAAAGTGCCTAAATATGTAATATTTTCCTAAGAACATTCTGAATAAATCAGTTTATTTAATGGATTTAACGGATATGTGAACAGTATTAATGTACTTTTTACATTTTGTAATTTTAAGTAATTTATTTTAAGATATGATTTTTACATGTTTTAACCATTTTCTATTATTTTATTGTATGTACAACTACTACATTTCAGTACAATATTTTAAAAGAAAAAAGGTACGGTTGTAATCATATTAGGGTCCTGAATTAGACGAAGCATTATTTAATAGTTCCTTCACTATTTATATTTGTTCCGAATCGTTAGGTTCGAAAACCACATCATTCGTTTTTAAATAATTAAAACAACAAATTATAAGTTGTTTGGATGTGCTAAAATTGACACTCACAATAACCACATGATCTCTTTTCTTGTTTTTGAGATATTGACACAAAAATGTATTAAAAACTAATTAAATATAACTTTTGTAATTGTTTCTTCAACAAGCTTATTACTTAAAAAAATTAGAAATACAATTAGAAAATAATTGTTCATATCTCAAGCAAGGATAGTTCACTAAACGAAACTGAAAGTGTTCTTAATAACCTTAGCTTATTTTATAAAGGTACGTCATACAAACCTGATAAGTTTATTATTAATGTGAAATTTAAAGTCATACGTTAAATATGATATGTGTAGATTAAGGCACCGAATTTATGATAATTTTAAAACAACGTATTTTGCTTATGCCAAATATGATTTCTTGCCAATTAATGTTATTTGTTTAGATTTGTAAAAGTATTTCACTTTTTATAGAAAATATTTTTACATAAAATTATATTTTATTTGAGGAAATACAGGTAACAGTAAGCTATTTGTTTAGCCATATTTTTGGATAAATAGCAACTGTTATATTTATTTTAAAAAGATTTTTTTTTGTAAAATAAAGGAAATATGAATTAATTCACTTTTTTTAATGACAAAGTGATACAAATATTTTTTTTGAAACAAAGTAAAAACTTATAACTTTTTAAAAACAATAGAATAATTACAGAAAATAAAGTGTTTCATTTCTTAGTAAGACCGCTTCAGTGAAGTTGATCCTATGACAAAAATATGCTTTTCGAAGAAAATAATGTTTTTTCAACGCATTTTTCAAATTATATACAGGTTGTTCCATCAGTCTTAATTTTTAAATCGCAAATTCTGATAAACATATTTTATGATGTCATTATTATCGCAGATATGAAGTTCCCTCTTTTTTTTAAATAACGACCCTAATATTTGATTGCGCCATTTAAAAGAGCACGTCATTATGCATACAGAATGATCAATTTACAGAGAGATTACGTAATAAGATTTTCGCCAAAAAAAATTATTTCTTTATTTGTAATATTGTTTTACATTCATTTGTGTTTTTTTTTTATCCATTCATAAAATTTAGTTTTTTGCTCGGTTTTTTTTCACAATCATATCGTGTCTTATTTCAATTTTCTTGTGAATTGTTTAATGACTACACTAGTTTACAAAATCAAAACAAAGTTATACAGTTAAGTAAGCAATATTATATTCCCATGAACTTTGGCCCAGTAAACCCGAAAATCACACTCAAAAATTTTTTCATGGGAGCGTTTTTGAGTTATGAATTTTTGAAATTTTTTTTTTTCAATTTTCGGAATTGGTCCGACATTTTTAGGTATATCTCGAGTTCTAGTCGATCAGTTTGGATGAATGAGCACTCAAATTAAAGATAATTTAGTCCGCTACAACTTTCTGTTATATAATTTTTAAATCGGCTTAATAGTTCAGTTGATAGCGATTTTAATAAATTGAAAAATATTGTTTTTTCGGCCGAAGTCGGGTTTAAAAATTCACATATGGTTCTGGAAAAAATACAAATCGCAAAGATAGGTTCAGTTTCAATTTTTTTATGTGGAGCTGACACTTTTATAAAAAGAACGAGCTATTTTTGATGAAAATCTATGAATAAATAGTGAAGTTATGAATTTTCTAGTGGATGACCAAAATACAAATTTGAAATTTTTGCTGCCAATTGTTAGTATGTTGACAGGTTTGTGANTGACCTCTTTTTTGTCGCCCTGAAGATATAGAATAAACTGTAAAATATCATTCTGTAGTCTTTTGAATGATACACCAATGACCCAAAATTTATTAAATTTTATCAAGTAGATGAAAAGTTCATTAGAAAATTCCATTTTTATTATCAAATTTTGAAAAGAACTAGATCTCCGCAAAGGTAAGTTTTTGGAAAACATTTTATAAGGTCAAGAACAATTTTTTTATGAGTAAAAGCAGACTAAGAAATTACCCACATTTTTTGAAACGCTCTATATAAAATGCCAAGGCCGTTTGTATAATAGGGTTTTCCCTTAAATTGTATTTATTCGTAAGGTAAGCTAAAGTGAGGTCTACGTGTAAATAATTAACTCCAATCTACTACAAGCCAAACCTTACTTTAGCTTACCTTGTATATAAACACAGTCTAAGGGAAAGTCGTATTATACTTACGATCTAAACATTTTAAATACAGAATGATTTCGCATACGACCCATAATATATGTATATATGTATATAAATAAAATAACATGATTCCAAAAAAAAAGATTAATTTGGCAATTTTCTCTTATCACAAACTCTAGGCTTATTATTTGATACCGAGTTAAGTTATGTTTGATACATAAGGTATGCAAATGTTTAATAAATGTGGTTTAAATCTGGTGGTAAATCCAAATCTATATATAGCTCATATTAATTCATTTAATCAAAATATCATTTAGCTTTTTTTATAATGATAAATTGCATAATACGATACATAATGCATACGTAATTCATAATGACAGAACTTACCTAGTATAATGACTGTCACTAATAATTCTTTGTTCATTTTTTTTCTCTTAACGCGACTAAACGTGATGTCTTAGCCGTAATGACTTTAATATTCGAATTATTTGGCGTCTTATATTAAAGGTTAACTCTTTAATATTTATATTAGGGCGGGACTTTAGCTCTATAGCTTGTTCCGTAAGACACAAAACGTACCAGAGACATGCTGCGAACTTTACTTTTCATTTCTATAAGTATCATCGTTGTGTTTATAGTACACTGTTCACAATTTAAATATCAAAACTTTCCTTATTTTTTTGAAAAAAAAAACAACGAAAAAGAAACAAAAGAGTTTGTGTACTTTTATGTGCAAAATTGCTCAAATACCCTACATAAAATTCATAATTTTCATATAAGATTGTTTTTAGAAAATACTGTAGTACGTCAATTCAGTGTTTTAAAATCCTTCCGTAAACCCCCTCACTTACCTAAACTTAAAATTTACTTATTTCTAAATTCTTAATTATATACAGTAGACCCCGGTTACAACATACTCTCAAGAGACCGACAAATGTGTACGTTATAAAGAGAAAAAACAACCAAGTTAAAATATATGAAAGCCGTTCGAGGATCTAGAAATGTGTACATTAAAACCGTTAAACGAATGTACATTATATCTCTAGTACGTTAAACTAGAGTCTATTGTATAACGAAATTATTAATAATTACTAATTAAACCAAAAACTCCCTTCGAAATACCTGAAAGTAGATCACAAGCGAGCAGTAACAGTAACATCGTGCTCAATCTGTGGTAGACTTAAAATTGGTCTGAATTCATTCAATTCAGTTCAATTAATTGTCACTGGACGTGAAATCTGTGTACACCTGCATGTCTAAATACCAAAACTAATTAACATAATAGAAGCATTCTGAGTCTTCAAAATGAAATAAATTTCGCATTTAAAAATCTGCTGAAGAATTCCTACTATACGCGGATCAAGAGAACATTTTTCTTAAGCTTAAAGCTGTTGTAGGGCTCTTATATAAAGTGTATTTTGCTATAAAATACATATTAGTAATAATAATAAAATACTTTCTATCGAAAATTCTCATTTGATCTACAATAAGCTAATTAAATACTTTTCGGCAATGTGAAAAAGCTAAAAGTTTTTGTTCTATTTTATCGAGTTATTAAATTACATATATCTAGTGTAGTTTACCCATTTTTTATGTAATAATTCAATAATATAAAGTTAATTCAAGGGTCCTTATATTATATTTTTTTAGATTGTTGACTCGTACCAGCTAAAAAGTTAAATTAGTTCAGAATTCAATTTACATTTTTACGTGTTTGGAAACTCAAGAGCAAAGTATCCAATAAAAATAGCTTTAATATTCAAAAAGATGGACCGAATATTTCTACATAGTTTTAAATCTGAAATAAGATTGCATAAACCAACCTGTTCAATGAGAATTTCCAGTGAATATTGATTAAATGTATTTAAAAATAATTTAAAAAGTTCACATTCTAGAAAATGTGGATATGAATAAGAAACAATCTAATAATAAGTATTGTATGATACATATCTTACAATTTTTATAAATTATAAAAATATTTTGATAATACCACCTACATCTAGAGCGTATACCAACAAAGTATTCGTACAGATGCATTACAATCGTTAAACTTGCCTTTTTTAAATCACTAAACAAACAAAACAAAAATGAAAGATCAAAACAATTTATATTCCAAGGCCTAAAAATACTACGTTGTTTACGAAAATTGATTTTCGTAAACAAGTATTTGTATTTTTATCAATTTATTTAGTTTTATTGAAAACACCTACGCAATAGCATTTATGGGAGCATTTAAAATGTAGCATTAGAAAATACGAAATCCATAATAGAAAGAACCACCAAGACGCCTTGCTTCATAAGTAGAACAGGATACGACCTGAAGTTATGACAAATTTAGTTGACTTTATGGCTCAATGGTAGCAAGCAGTTATAAATGCTGAGGACTATTCAACTGATAAGTAGGAATCTAAAAAAAATTTTAATTATTGTTTGATAATTAAATTGTGTTTTTTTCACTTTTATACGAATACTTTTTTGGGTTATTAAAATAAATTATTATTTTTTATATTCATTGATGAGAGACTTTAACTCGGCATTGGTACGGTGAGGTATGACATATCCCAAACACGTTATATTTATATGTATGTCATTCCCCACCGTACCAACGCCTGGTTAATGTAAGTTTGCTGTCAAGTTGATATTATATACAGACTGGCTCAAGTTTAATTTGCAAAATTTTACTAGGGTGTTCTACGTTCAAAAATTGAACGAAAAGTTTATTACAACATGGATTCAGAAATGCTTCCTATATTAATGGACAAAAATGCAAAAAAAAGGTAACAAGCTGGGAGGTCCTGTTACTTGAAAATGTTTTCATCAAAAAATGTACCTTATCAAGTTTAATTAGGATCCTAAATTTCGTAATTTTGTACTGCCTTGTTTTGAAGAAATTTAGATAAATATACTATTATGCACTACTTTAGGAAGCATTTTTAGACCTAAATTGTAATAAACTTTTTGTTCTATAATATTTTTGAAGGTACAAGACGCTGATAAAATTTTGCGGATTAAATTTGGGCCACTGGGTAATAATTTAATATATAATGATGTCCGTCTAAAGCATTACTATATCTTATAAATTAAGTAAAAAAAAATTATGAAGATGTACGAATACTTTTTTAGTATATTGTATTTATACATGGTGAGCCCTGTGCTCTAGACCATTGAAAGCGTACCAAGCCTTTTTCCTCCCAAAGAGACAAATAAAAAAAAGCTGAATCACCTAAATTTTACTTTCAAGATGGCAACATTTGAAATGTAAACTTGTGGGTACAGAGTGGCCCAAAAACAAGTTACGATAATTAAATTCATTTTTTCAAATGGAAATACTGTACAATGGAGAATTAAATAACAGGAGAGTATTAAGGGACACAACTTTTTTTTTAGTTTAAAAATACGTGACGTCTCCATTTATTAGTCGATTTTTATTAGTGATTATCACTTATAAAAATCGACTAATAAATACTTCAAAATCTAAGTATGCTTCATGTATCATATTCTATACCTAAACTTAACAGTTATCGAAAAAACAAGGTGGCAATGTTGAAAAAATATATCAGATATTCTTTGAAATCTTTCGATCTTTTCCAGCTAATTTCATGAAATTAGAAATTGGGGAGTTTTTTGGGAGGAGAAGACTAAATTGTTCATCAATTTGGTTGTATCTTCTAGAGGGCGTCACTAACCCTTATTGGATTAATTTTTAAACCACTACAACATTTTTGTGCCACGGTGTATTTCACATTACCATGAAAAATTCTTCTGGCTTCCACCGCGGCACAAAGTTGCAGTGGTTTAAACATTAATCCAATAGGCGTTAGTGGCGCCCTCCAGGAGATCAACTAAATCGTTGATGAATTTAGTCTTCTCGTCCTAAAAAAAAACTCCCCGATTCCTAATTTCATGAAATTAGCTGGAAAAGATCAAAAGATATCAAAGAATATGTGATTTATTTTTTCAACTTTGCTACCCTATTTTTTCTCGTTGAGTTAAAATAACAAGGTTCTATCTATCCCAGAAATCATTTTGAGAAAACGATCGCCAAACGTTTATATTAAACAGAGAACTTTGTAATAGTTCTATTTCAGTTATTATAACTCAAATAGCGTCAAAATTACTAAATCAGGTAAATTGAATCATTTAGAACCATATAGCATCAAAATCTCTATTCTGGTAAAAAATGCAGATACAACCTTGTTGACCCAATACGACGAACTGTTGAGTTTAGGTATCGGATATAATACATGAAGCATACTTAGACTTTGAAGTAGAATTTAAAAATGAAATTAAAAATACGTATTTCCAATTGAAAAAATGATATTGCTTATCGTAATTTGATTTTGGGCCCCTCTATATACATGAATTTACATTTTAAATGTTGTCCTCTTGAAAGTAAAGTTAACGTGTTTCAGCATTTTTTTTATATATTTATCTGTTTGGGAGAAAAATGGGTTGGTACGTTTTCAATGGCCCACCTGTATCTTGTTCAAGTCGAATACTTTTTATTTATTAAACTACAGATATATGTGGTTTTATACTTATGAGAAAGAAAATTAACTTAAAAATTAAGCAAGAGTTGTACAAAGTTTAAATAAAATTACAAAATGTACCTCAATTTGACGATGATTTTGTTTGAGGCAGCT
This sequence comes from Hypothenemus hampei, assembly GCA_013372445.1. Classification (NCBI taxonomy): domain Eukaryota; kingdom Metazoa; phylum Arthropoda; class Insecta; order Coleoptera; family Curculionidae; genus Hypothenemus; species Hypothenemus hampei. The sequence continues at coordinate 18,244 of JABRWK010000064.1, forward strand.
ACCTACACAAGAAAATATACAGCGTCATCTGTTCAATAACAGTGATACTACAGAAACATTGATTTTTCAGTAGGACAAGAAATAAGTGTTTCCTTAAAAATGCTTTTTCTGTAAATTTTTATTATTTCTTTTAATGTATGCAACAACACGATAATCCATTTCCCTAAATGGAGCAAACTTTAATACATTTTCGTTTATTATAAATCGACACACACCAAGAGCGAAATCTACATTTAACCATAATGTTTGATCAAAAATAGCAAGATTTCTAAAGCCCCAAGTTGTATATGTAAAGCATACTTAAGTAATTAATTAATAAAGTTATGTGATATAACAAGGTGGTAAAGCACAAGTTGCAATTGCACCCCTATCCGAATCTGAAGAAGTTTCATCGTTTTTATTTTGTTTATTAACTGGTTGTCCTTGCCGTTGTCGATTTAATTCTAAATTTGCTTCTTGTATGGCCTCCCATAATTTGGCTTCAGACATTATTTGCCGTGAAAGATCTTCCACTGCGGGTTCTGCACTTAATTCCAAAAGACTATCAATTGAATTATCAACCTCTTGTCCATCCGACGATAATGCTGGCAAATTTGAACGTTTTCGACCACAACCAGTAAAAGCGTTGCAAAATGGTCGTTTTTTCGGTTCAAAGATAATTTTTTCTCTCGTATTAATATAGGGGCTCAACTAAAATAGATTTGTAACATTAATGCGTATTTTAAATTACCCTAAATTAGAACTGATACTTTTTTTGGTAGAAACAAGCCTTCGGATCCCATAATGACGGTCATTGCTGTTGAATATAATGCTATAAAAAGAACAGCTAAGGCAGTCATATCCAAAAAATAAAGTGATTCTGGAAAGAAACAATTGTTAAAAAAATGAAAATTTATTCGTTTATATATCAAGGACAATTAAAGGGTTGGAATGTGAGTAACCCCATAACATAACGTAATAACGAGCGGTAAAATGTTAGAAATCAAAGCAGTTCTGAAGCACGAATTATTAACAGTGATAAATGGCCTTACTTTATTGGCCGAGCCGGCGGCACCCCTACGATTCACAACAATGAAACACTCTCGTGCTCCTCTGCGTGGAATGCGGGGGTGAATGCCATTTAGTTCTACAAGCAAAAGGCCCCCCCTTCAGTATTCATCCTAATAATAAGTAATTGCGTAAAGCTAAAAGTCAGGAGATATATAAAATTTATTTCAGTTAAAAGGAGAGAAGGGGCTGGGTGTGGCAACGAATGCCACTTGAAGAAACATATTAAAAACAGGATTTTATCTGTGTCCTGTTTAGCTTTGATCTGAGCTGTTGGCATCAATGATACTAAACTGTCGTTATTACATTCACAATATATGTATTTAAATTCCTACCTAATTTATATTTATATTTATAGTGAGAGAAAACTTTCTTTTTATATAATGATAGAATTGTTCCGCTGACACTAACAGTTATTTTTAAGTTGTAGTATTGTTATATTCAATATACGATATCTTTTCCTCTAAAGGTCTAACTACACCAACGAGAAATTGTGTGTTGACAAGAATTGGCATTTGCAAAAATTTTATTTTATATTTCTTTTATTATACTCATGGAACGTTGGTCTGAAATAAGTACTTCAAGTATAAATAGACTAATGTGTTTTTTATTCATGCCCCGACCTGATACAATTTACACTGCAGAAACAAAATAACTTGTATCATTTTTTTGATTATAGGAAACGTTCAAATTTGAGTTGCAGGGATTTCACAAAATATAACTGTAAATAGTGAAGAGCCCTAACACAATCGAGACTAATTTCATAATAATTTTGGGTTTACTGCAAAATTCTTATGGTTTTGTTTTTTTTTTTGCACTTCATTATGATTCTTGTCTTATATCAAACAAATTGTTAATGTAAAATATGAGTGAGGTATTGAAAAAAATTCTGTTATTTAAGGTTTATAAGTTTTTGCCAAATACTCTAAATCAAGATCAATCTAGATTAAGACTAGATTTACTCACTTTAAGCTTAAGTGCAAGATCTCTCCATTTTTTGCAATACATAAATAAGTTACAATAAAGTTGTCCTCCGCTGCCTTGCCTTTTATTTGATAGTAAAGACCAGATATATTCGCGAAAATGATTGTCTTAGAACAACACAAGAAGTAAAGCCAGATACTAAACATCTTTTGTCACTAATTGATTGTAACTAATCAAAAAGTCAAAAACCTATCCGAAAATTGTCGACAAAAGAAATACATAGGAGTTTTTGAACGTTTTCCGCTATTTCCCAATTTTATTGCCATCAGTTTTCGTACTACTGAAAAAGTGTTAAAGGGTAAACACTTTTAATTCGATTCTGAAATACAAAACATTGTTAAGCATTTGTATAATTAGCAGCTGCAAGAGTGCTATGAAACAATAGAATCATAGGACGTTCGTAATTGTGTTGATAATTTTTGAATATAGGTATTATTTATTTATAAATAAACTTTATATGATTTTTTAAGTCAATAGCCTTCGTATAACAGAATATTTATTTTTTAAATTCTCTTTGTATTAATTTCAGATGGAGTTTTCGAAATATTACAAAATATCTAAATGTTTTTTTAATTAATTTTTAAAAATCAATTAATTTTAAACCATTATCACGTAAATGGCAAGAAAAATGGTACTAGCAAGGGCAACGACACAAGAAAAAAAAGAAAGAACAAAAACATCATGCAAGTGACAGTTAATTAAATTGTAATTAAAAAAGAAAAAATTGCTAAATCGCACCCATGAATATTATTAAAATTTAATAATAGGTATATGTATAGTATACATATAATATATATACATTGTATACATATAATACATATTTATTTAATATGTACTGATTTTTATTAAAACTTCAAATACTTTCTTTTGTATTTTAGTTTGAAATTTAAATAATCGCTGTGTCGTAGTTACTTAATAAATCTGTTTCTTTCTATGAAAAGCCCAGGTATTTTTTAAGTCAACGGCATATGATGTGAATTGATCGATTTTAAGCCAAGTGCCTAGTGTGTTTATGAAATGACTGATTTATTTAGTCACTTTCTGTGGCCCGCTGATTAAACACAATTAGAATCTTCGCTCGGCATTTATTGTAGATAGATAAGATCGTACGTAGGTATGCCGTAAAATACCGAATTTATTGACTTTGTTCATTGATTGTAAATCTTTTGTTGCCCTTTTCCTAATTTTTCTTTTTGCGAAACTAACTTAACTTTATTCTTAAACGTTACCCAAATAATGTAAGGTGATTTAATGAGTATTTTTACTTAAACGAGTGCGTTTTTATATTATACCCGGTAATCGCTAAACAAAGGGAAATCTCTAACAGCGTAAAATTGGAATAAAATTCCATTTAATCAACTTACTATTAGTTTAAATCAAAGTTATAAATAATGAAAATATAGATTTCCAAGATTTAATTATTACACTTTTTAATAATTGTCTATTGAATTACATAAAATAATTTGGACAAATTTGATATACAGTGGCCTTTTGACAAGCGCAAACAGAATCCGAGGGTAAATGTTACATATCTTACAGAGAGCCTAACGATTAGCATCTATTAAAACCTTCATGTTTTTTAAGTCACACAATTGTTTCCCTACATTTTTATTAAAAACAAAATTACATTTTATAAATATACTCATTGTCAGTGAAAAATAAACCCGAACCAGTAAAAATTCCATTTTCATAGTACTTTATATAAATTTTGTGAAAGTAAGTTGTGATGAAATTTTCATCCTCGTCAATTAGTATTATTCCGGTTTTTGTTTATTTTTATATAGTTATGAAAAATATTTTAATATGAGTGTTCATAATTTGAAGAAATACAAATCATAGACAATTAGGTGAAATTATAAGAGAATAAATAATTAGTTTACGTGAATCTAAACGTTCATTTCAGTTTATCGCTGCTAGCATAAACTAAAATATGGCCACAATAATGAGACGCTGTGAAGCATGATTCCAAGAAGTCTGAACTTAAAAAGCCAGAGGTACCAGCTGAATTGCCAGTACAACAGAACATTATAATATTCGCCTAAAATTGGTAGATTTACGAGAACAATCGAGAGAATTATTACCAATGCAATTTGAAATCAATGATTTGCAGAACAAGGCAATATTATTGGAATTCAAAATATTTATAGGCGAATAAGAAATTTGATCTATTTTCTTATCGATGTAATGGCGTACTTCCTTGGACTTCAATGTTTTTTATGTAAAACTGCTCATATGGGAGCAGGAATAGAACAAAATTATCTCCAGCGATAAATCCTGAAGCTATGTATTTGAACATGTATACTGGTTGAGCAAGGGTAAAAAAGCGATGTAGTGAACAACGAATCCAACATTTGCAATAAACATTCATATTATGACAATAGATCACCTCTAGAGTTCATTTGCACATCTTAAGTTGCTGTACGATCCCACTTAATAGAATAAAACCCGATTACACATGATAAGAGTACGTTCTAGTACTTTAAGTAATTTCAAGAATTAGTTTGCTGCCATGGCAAGGTTTCCGGATTTGTCCTCATTTGAACATGTGTGGGACGTTATCGATAGGAGAATGCGAAGTTTACAGACCCCTCTTCAAACTTTGGATGCGCTTCGACATGAGGTAGGGGTGACCTGGAACGATATACCCCAGAAGGAAATTGATTACTGGATTATATTGGAAGAATGCCTAGAAACATTAATAAAAGTATAATAAATCGTAGCGCGTCAAAACATTTTGCTCAACTGATCATAGAGATGTGCTAGATCATTTTTGTGTTCAACAACCAACCCAATATGACATGTATTTCGACATTACAACTACCATAAAAAAAATATATAGCTTGTCCCAAAACTCGCAAAGAGACACTTTAGACAAAATCAAATCCAAATCGTCCCAATTACGAGAAAAATATCATGTGAACATGACTTTTTTTTAAGCTTTAATAGAAAATCTCAAATTTGCTTAAACCTAATAAAAATTTTATTTAAATTTAATACTTTCTACTTTAATTTTGCACAAGCATCTAAAATATGTTTTATTATTTATTATTATTAATAAAAGTAATTATAAGATGTTACCTAAAAGTATTTTAGCTAACATTTTAGTTTTTAATATTTCCGTACAAATACGATACATATATAAATTATAACAGACATCAGTAAATTTATTAAAAAAGAAAAAAAAGGCAGATAAAAAAATTAAAAATAACCATAAAATATCTATAAATATAGATTATATTGACCATTAAATTGATTTTTTGTTTTAATTATCAAATAATAATAATAATAATAATAATGTATTAAACATCATAATTGTAATTCCAAAGGATCAAATTCTTCGACATAAAGTCTTATCATAAATATAAACTATTATTTAGTAGATAGGTTCATAATGCATACTTACAATATCTCAAAGCGATGCAAAAACAATTCTAGTATTCTATTAACTTTGTTTAAATAAAGTTAAAAAAAGTAATTTTTTGTAATTAAAATTGGAACTGTATATTTGACTTTAACGCGTAACCTAGTGTCCTAGAAAAGTCTCACTTTTTCACTGTTGCATATGGTAGCAATTGAAGGGTTTTATATATAGCCATTCACTACCTCAACTCTAATTTTCCTGCGCAGTGATTTATTGAACATTATAAGAAATGTTACTAAAAGCAAAAGGAATGAAATGGTTGTCCGTACTGTGAACACTGCCTGTAAATGACATCGTTAAATGAGAAATTGTGGTGCCGACACCCGTTGAGTCGGGTAAGAAAATGTTTAAGAGAAATATTGTGTTTCTATCGCTCAGTCTGGAAATAAGCTATATTTAATAGAGTGTAATGAACAAAAAACCGCTTAGCAACACTAACCTTTATATTTTATTTAATTTATATTTCAAGTTTTAAAGTGCACAAAACACCAAAAAGAAAATGAAAACGATTGAATAAAACTGCAAGAATTTAAATAAAATTATTTAAGTTAAATTTAATTCGTTATTGCAACACTTAAAAAGTTAGTTAAAAAAATCTTGCTTTTATTCCTATTTTAAATATAATTTTTAAAGGGTTAGAACTGGCTACACGTGAAGGGATTAAGCTTGTTAACTCGCTGTTTCATCTGTTCAACATTAACAACCCTAATCCTCGTTGATGGTTTGTTACTTTGTTACTAATTAAAATCTAGATAAATTTAAAACAAGCACCTTTCGAAATAATCAGCTTACATAAAGCGTTTTACGCAAGTACGTAAGTAAAAAGAATTATGAAATGAAGTACAGGGTGATTCACATTCCTTTGATGTTTACCCAAAATGGGACGTTAAATCATCTTGAAAATTTATTAACTTAAATAGAAAGAGATAATTGTTAAGAATTAAAGAAAAATTATAGAAATTACTTTGTAATCGTCTGATTAATTTAATCAATTTAAAAATATACCTAGAAATTTTTGACATCAATATCAGTATTTCAGTTTATTCCTTATTCAGTGGCCATTTTAACTGATATTTAAACTACAATACGTGTTGTAAATTCGATCTTAAATACTTCAAATTAACAGTTAGCACCATTTAGCATGTGACGATATCGCTTTCAGTAGTCAACACGTCATGACGTTGTCACATACAATCATGCTACAAAAATTGATAATTACAATGTCGACCACATATGTAAAAATAGGCAGCTTTAATTCTGGGAGTTAAAAAATTGATTTGGCCTTTATCCTTTTGCCAAAATATAGAATAATCAAAAAAAAACCTGTAAGTTGTAAAAGGTGTACTAATAAGAATGATATATTTCTGAATAGAGTTCACTTTGATATTTGTCATTTCGTAGACAAGTTTCATAATAAAGTTTAGCAATTCATCATGAATAGTTTAAACTTTTGCCAAATGCAAGCACATCGTCTGTTGTCACGTTACATGAGTTTATGTGCTACCACATAAATTTTATGTAGGGCTGTGATTTTATGTGACATGAGTGACCTGACTGCAGTGCATTTCTGAGGCATATGAATACTAAGCAAATTGAGACACAATACTTTTTGTTCAAAACGTGTGTTTATACGGTAGCACATAATCTTAAATGACGTGATAATAGCCTATTTCTACAATTATAGTCTTCATAATTGACAAAGTGATCAAATAATTCGTTTAATTCTTTGAAAATTCGAAAATTAATATATCCTACAAAATAAGACGGGAAAAGTTGGATAGAAAATGCACATTCTGCTGCAATTATTGCTGCCACGTTTGTTGTCCGTCGCAATTTTCATTTTCTGGTTCATTCAGACTCAATAATTTTGAAAAAAAAGTTTCGAAAACTCATTTGGCAAATTCCAAGAATTAGGATTTGCTTTCACTTTTCGCTATTTTCAAGATTCAGTGTAGATAACTATTTCATGTTTTCTAGTTGGAGTCAAATTAAAACAAAATTTCCGTAGTCAACAAAATAATATTCCTAATTTTGATTTTCTAACGCTGCAAATACCTTCTGTCGTATTTATATTTTTAAGATTGTCATGACTTCCATAATAATAACAGTTACAACAATATAAAAACCATATCAGAAAGCTAGCTCGTAGATATAAACGCTGATCGTATCCAGAAAAGACGAGCCTGTAAACCGGTTTCAGTTCACCGAAGCGAAATTAACTTTTCTCGCAATAAAAAGATAATGAAGGTGCAGTCCCGCGGTTATGAAGGGGTCGAAAATATGAAATATGATGGCAAAGGCGTACCTGCATCGCTGGACGAACGCATGCGCCTCCAATAGAAAGATGCGTAAAGGGGTGGAGTCTCGCAAACGAAGCATCCCCCAATTTGTGTGGCTAGATAATACGCCACCAAATTCCTGGGTAATAATGTTAAAAGGGAATCTGTAACCGCTGCACGGTTCACTTAACGTCTATTATTAAAGTTTACGGTTATATAGGAAGAATTACGAGTGAAATACCTATTTGGACATCATTTCGAATTATAATCGAAAAAGAAAAATCTGATGTTTTACAAAAACTCATCAGTTTTCACAAATACTAAAACTGACAATATGTTATTTTAATTAGTATAAAAAGAGTAGAAAAAACTATCATGACCCGTTGAAAAATTAATTCAAAATCCTTTTTGGTTAGTAAAAGGGTAAAATTTTGAAGAAAATCGATTTTTTAATTATACCAACTTGCTAATTTTTAGAAATTGCATTGTTTACGCATATTATCTATTACAATTATTCGAATAAGGCTCATTAATTGAAATCTTATAAATATGGAGACGACGACTTTCAAAAAAATTGAACAAATTATCTAGGCATAAGTTTTCTTAATAAGAAGTCTTAATTTTCTTTTGCGTTTACCGGATGTAACGAATTCATTTGATGAATAAGCAAAAGAAAAGACCTGCTATTAAGGAAATTAAAGCTATGAGTTAATCAGCATTAAAGTGCAGCATAGAACTTCCTCAACTGCATATAAAGCTGTTTGAATAGAACAAAATAATAAGTAGGACAAGAACTATCGGAGTTGTTCCTCACCAGACAATTGAAAGTCCTACAACTTGAAAACTACTGGAGGACAAGAATATGGAAAACATATCATTGGAATAGATGGAGTCGATCAAAATTTATGTAATCTTAAAAATGAGTGAAGTTGGAAAACATATTACAACTACATTTAAAGTACAACACTACAACAAAGGTAAAAATACAGAGCAGGCCCGTGAAAAGATTTGCACTGTTTATGGTTATAGTATATATAGACAATCGTAAAAAAATAATTCAATCTGTTTTACTCAGTAAATATAAGATCTGCAAAAAGGCCTCTCTCGCTGGTCCATGAATCCCTGAAAAATTCAATGAAACTATAGAGAAAGATTAAGCAAGGCCATCATATAAACACATAATATCTCCAAGGAACTAAAAATCGACACAAAAGAGTTTTGAATCATTCGTAAGCTGTGCGCTGGATGCAAGAGACGACATTCGACGTTTAGATGCCACTTGAACTGAAAATTGAATCAACCGAATTTCCAATTGCAAATAAACGCAACCTAATTGAACCATTGATTTCTGGTGGTAAAAAATGAATCTCCTACAAAAATATCAAATAAAAAATATTTATTTTGGTCGAAGTGAAAGAAAACCTGGAAAGCTTTATTATAATATAATAAATATTATAATATATTATATTATCTTCCTTACATTGTCAAACTATTAGTATTAAATACAAGCTTAATCACATATGAATTAGACTAACATTTAATACCATTTGGATTTTTTGATATAGTTTCTTCTTTACTATTACAACTTAAGATAATGTGACTAATTTTGTTTAAAGGCTCTCCCAAACTAACGCGATTAAATCGCTGGCGACGCGAAATATTTTTATAANCTTTTCTAACTAATACAATAAAAAATATATCTACACAGCGGTGATTTTCTAAAAGACTATCCATTTTACGGACATCAATTAAGAGTACACCTTTTTCTTCTTAAATAATCAAAATATCAAATAATCCACACAGAGATTTAAAAAAAAACCTGAAATATTAAAAGTTTGAAAATAAAGGAGTTGATGGTGACCTCTTTTTTGTCGCCCTGAAGATATAGAATAAACTGTAAAATATCATTCTGTAGTCTTTTGAATGATACACCAATGACCCAAAATTTATTAAATTTTATCAAGTAGATGAAAAGTTCATTAGAAAATTCCATTTTTATTATCAAATTTTGAAAAGAACTAGATCTCCGCAAAGGTAAGTTTTTGGAAAACATTTTATAAGGTCAAGAACAATTTTTTTATGAGTAAAAGCAGACTAAGAAATTACCCACATTTTTTGAAACGCTCTATATAAAATGCCAAGGCCGTTTGTATAATAGGGTTTTCCCTTAAATTGTATTTATTCGTAAGGTAAGCTAAAGTGAGGTCTACGTGTAAATAATTAACTCCAATCTACTACAAGCCAAACCTTACTTTAGCTTACCTTGTATATAAACACAGTCTAAGGGAAAGTCGTATTATACTTACGATCTAAACATTTTAAATACAGAATGATTTCGCATACGACCCATAATATATGTATATATGTATATAAATAAAATAACATGATTCCAAAAAAAAAGATTAATTTGGCAATTTTCTCTTATCACAAACTCTAGGCTTATTATTTGATACCGAGTTAAGTTATGTTTGATACATAAGGTATGCAAATGTTTAATAAATGTGGTTTAAATCTGGTGGTAAATCCAAATCTATATATAGCTCATATTAATTCATTTAATCAAAATATCATTTAGCTTTTTTTATAATGATAAATTGCATAATACGATACATAATGCATACGTAATTCATAATGACAGAACTTACCTAGTATAATGACTGTCACTAATAATTCTTTGTTCATTTTTTTTCTCTTAACGCGACTAAACGTGATGTCTTAGCCGTAATGACTTTAATATTCGAATTATTTGGCGTCTTATATTAAAGGTTAACTCTTTAATATTTATATTAGGGCGGGACTTTAGCTCTATAGCTTGTTCCGTAAGACACAAAACGTACCAGAGACATGCTGCGAACTTTACTTTTCATTTCTATAAGTATCATCGTTGTGTTTATAGTACACTGTTCACAATTTAAATATCAAAACTTTCCTTATTTTTTTGAAAAAAAAACAACGAAAAAGAAACAAAAGAGTTTGTGTACTTTTATGTGCAAAATTGCTCAAATACCCTACATAAAATTCATAATTTTCATATAAGATTGTTTTTAGAAAATACTGTAGTACGTCAATTCAGTGTTTTAAAATCCTTCCGTAAACCCCCTCACTTACCTAAACTTAAAATTTACTTATTTCTAAATTCTTAATTATATACAGTAGACCCCGGTTACAACATACTCTCAAGAGACCGACAAATGTGTACGTTATAAAGAGAAAAAACAACCAAGTTAAAATATATGAAAGCCGTTCGAGGATCTAGAAATGTGTACATTAAAACCGTTAAACGAATGTACATTATATCTCTAGTACGTTAAACTAGAGTCTATTGTATAACGAAATTATTAATAATTACTAATTAAACCAAAAACTCCCTTCGAAATACCTGAAAGTAGATCACAAGCGAGCAGTAACAGTAACATCGTGCTCAATCTGTGGTAGACTTAAAATTGGTCTGAATTCATTCAATTCAGTTCAATTAATTGTCACTGGACGTGAAATCTGTGTACACCTGCATGTCTAAATACCAAAACTAATTAACATAATAGAAGCATTCTGAGTCTTCAAAATGAAATAAATTTCGCATTTAAAAATCTGCTGAAGAATTCCTACTATACGCGGATCAAGAGAACATTTTTCTTAAGCTTAAAGCTGTTGTAGGGCTCTTATATAAAGTGTATTTTGCTATAAAATACATATTAGTAATAATAATAAAATACTTTCTATCGAAAATTCTCATTTGATCTACAATAAGCTAATTAAATACTTTTCGGCAATGTGAAAAAGCTAAAAGTTTTTGTTCTATTTTATCGAGTTATTAAATTACATATATCTAGTGTAGTTTACCCATTTTTTATGTAATAATTCAATAATATAAAGTTAATTCAAGGGTCCTTATATTATATTTTTTTAGATTGTTGACTCGTACCAGCTAAAAAGTTAAATTAGTTCAGAATTCAATTTACATTTTTACGTGTTTGGAAACTCAAGAGCAAAGTATCCAATAAAAATAGCTTTAATATTCAAAAAGATGGACCGAATATTTCTACATAGTTTTAAATCTGAAATAAGATTGCATAAACCAACCTGTTCAATGAGAATTTCCAGTGAATATTGATTAAATGTATTTAAAAATAATTTAAAAAGTTCACATTCTAGAAAATGTGGATATGAATAAGAAACAATCTAATAATAAGTATTGTATGATACATATCTTACAATTTTTATAAATTATAAAAATATTTTGATAATACCACCTACATCTAGAGCGTATACCAACAAAGTATTCGTACAGATGCATTACAATCGTTAAACTTGCCTTTTTTAAATCACTAAACAAACAAAACAAAAATGAAAGATCAAAACAATTTATATTCCAAGGCCTAAAAATACTACGTTGTTTACGAAAATTGATTTTCGTAAACAAGTATTTGTATTTTTATCAATTTATTTAGTTTTATTGAAAACACCTACGCAATAGCATTTATGGGAGCATTTAAAATGTAGCATTAGAAAATACGAAATCCATAATAGAAAGAACCACCAAGACGCCTTGCTTCATAAGTAGAACAGGATACGACCTGAAGTTATGACAAATTTAGTTGACTTTATGGCTCAATGGTAGCAAGCAGTTATAAATGCTGAGGACTATTCAACTGATAAGTAGGAATCTAAAAAAAATTTTAATTATTGTTTGATAATTAAATTGTGTTTTTTTCACTTTTATACGAATACTTTTTTGGGTTATTAAAATAAATTATTATTTTTTATATTCATTGATGAGAGACTTTAACTCGGCATTGGTACGGTGAGGTATGACATATCCCAAACACGTTATATTTATATGTATGTCATTCCCCACCGTACCAACGCCTGGTTAATGTAAGTTTGCTGTCAAGTTGATATTATATACAGACTGGCTCAAGTTTAATTTGCAAAATTTTACTAGGGTGTTCTACGTTCAAAAATTGAACGAAAAGTTTATTACAACATGGATTCAGAAATGCTTCCTATATTAATGGACAAAAATGCAAAAAAAAGGTAACAAGCTGGGAGGTCCTGTTACTTGAAAATGTTTTCATCAAAAAATGTACCTTATCAAGTTTAATTAGGATCCTAAATTTCGTAATTTTGTACTGCCTTGTTTTGAAGAAATTTAGATAAATATACTATTATGCACTACTTTAGGAAGCATTTTTAGACCTAAATTGTAATAAACTTTTTGTTCTATAATATTTTTGAAGGTACAAGACGCTGATAAAATTTTGCGGATTAAATTTGGGCCACTGGGTAATAATTTAATATATAATGATGTCCGTCTAAAGCATTACTATATCTTATAAATTAAGTAAAAAAAATTATGAAGATGTACGAATACTTTTTTAGTATATTGTATTTATACATGGTGAGCCCTGTGCTCTAGACCATTGAAAGCGTACCAAGCCTTTTTCCTCCCAAAGAGACAAATAAAAAAAAGCTGAATCACCTAAATTTTACTTTCAAGATGGCAACATTTGAAATGTAAACTTGTGGGTACAGAGTGGCCCAAAAACAAGTTACGATAATTAAATTCATTTTTTCAAATGGAAATACTGTACAATGGAGAATTAAATAACAGGAGAGTATTAAGGGACACAACTTTTTTTTTTAGTTTAAAAATACGTGACGTCTCCATTTATTAGTCGATTTTTATTAGTGATTATCACTTATAAAAATCGACTAATAAATACTTCAAAATCTAAGTATGCTTCATGTATCATATTCTATACCTAAACTTAACAGTTATCGAAAAAACAGGTGGCAATGTTGAAAAA
>JABRWK010000064.1:41604-72412 GCA_013372445.1 Hypothenemus hampei
AGAGTGATCACGGCAACGTCGATGATTTTCACTTTCCTTTGATAATGTTTCTTAAATTTGAGCTGTAAAAAGTAGTAGAGTATTTTTTTTAATAAATACAAAAGGGTCAACCCCCAAATGAGTAAAAATTACCTCTCCATAAACATCCACATTATCTAAAATCAGAATTTTGTAATCGAAAGAATTTTGAAATCGGATTTGGGAATTTTGAATTTTGTTTCGGCATGGTTTTGCTTCTATTCCTGAAGAGACCTTGCTTATCTTCGACGGATTCCGTTGCAAAAATTCTTTTCTATTAAAAATTTCAATTAATTAGTTCTTATTTAAATACAAAATTCATACGTTAAATATATAACTCCATTATTCACATTATCCCAAGCCCAAAACCCATTTTTAGATGAAAATGTCATTATAAGTAATATTAAAAAAATCGTTTAAAGCAATGACAAATGGAATTTTGACATATAATTTGATGTTTCCATCTCCTTTATTAGTTCGGAATGTGAAACACATATCGTCAAATATACTACAACCAAAGAAGTCTTGCAAAAGTAAACGAGTTCGGACAATTTTCACTCCTGAACAACTCGAACGCCTTGAGGCCGAATTCGAGCGACAACAATATATGGTTGGACCTGAGAGACTCTATTTGGCTCACACGTTACAATTAACAGAGGCACAAGTAAGTTTAAGTTTAATACATTTAGTATTGTATTAGGTAATACAACGATTTTTCGCTAGGTAAAAGTCTGGTTTCAAAACCGACGAATTAAATGGCGGAAACACCATTTAGAGTTAACGCATCAAAGACTCGCGGTTTTGAAGCAACAGCAAATGCTTCTAGATGATTCGCATCCGGATATTCAAGACACTAATAGCTCGGAACCAGATACTTAAATTAAGTTTATACGATTTTAGACAAATATAGTTTGAATACCCTTCAAATATGAGATAAATTATGTAAATAGTTGTTTTTTTCTTTCCTTAAAATCAAGAATTTAAGCTTTATTTTTGTACAAATTTATTTTTTTCTTGTTTTTAATACTATTTATATTTTTACGTGCAATATATGCATGCATAATAAGTATACACATTCAGTTTATAGATTTAATGGTGTATATTTTGTAAAAACTCAAAACCTTTTTAAATTTTTAGCCATCCCAATGATAATATTGTATCTGTATAAAATCCACGTCTAAGCTCTACAGATTAATTAAAATATACTTAATTAAGCAACGAGAAGAGAATTAATTTATTCTTTTTTCGCATTGAAAAATAATCGAATATTTTAAGTGCAATAGGGTAGTTTTATTATATTAATTGCAAATTTGGGTGATATTGCGCTTGTAATCAATAAACATATCTTGATGTTTAGGACATTTTGCTTTATTTTGCGTCCATAGACAATATCCTTGAATTTATATTTTTCACTTGTTTTCACAAATTGAAAATACTTTCTCTCCTGCACGACATCCTAATTATGCAACACCTGTCATTCCTATCGATTCACCTCGGTCAATTTTACTAACACAATAATTATTAAACAACTTTGTATAAAACATTATATAGAGTGTCCCAGAGTGATTAGACCAGTTTATAACTTATAAATTATAAGATATACTGGTTTCGGATAAAAATTAATTTATAACATTTTTCCAAAGCGTCTTTAACTTATTTGAAGCTTGACTCTATTTTATGATAGAAAATTCGACGAGCCGCCACTAATTTTGTTTTGCGACCCCAAAGTTTGTGCTATGAACAACGAATTATGTTGATATCTACAAAAAAGTAACCTTTTTGTATCTTAAGTAGTCATTTTCATAATCATCCTCGGTACTTACTACAATATGCGACAATCATCAATAAAAAGTAGGCACATTATTGCGACAATACTATTTCGTCTTCAAAACCCATTTGGGGTCGTCACTCACAGTTGCAGAAGCCTTGCGAATAAGTCAACATCAAATTTAATATTTTTATTATGAAACACTTTGTATTTTATTACATTTTTGAATTTCTTGATTAAAATAAGATGAGCTACCCACATAAAGATACGAAATATAGGATATTCATTTAAAAAATAAAGTTTTATTAATATATCTACTACACAATTTAGAACAAAAAATTTAAAATCGTATATAATGCAACTAGAGATTTCAAATTTTTATAAATAGTAACTAAGAGAATGAACTTCTATGTGACATTTGAAATTTAGAAAAGTAATAAACAGGTTAGCATTAAAGTTGGGATATACCTCAAGTACTTAGTTTTAAAAATAATCCTGTTATTTCAAACGAAACTTTATATTTAATGGTAACAATCTATGAAGTTGTTACCTTAACTTTAGAATAAGTAAATGAATGCCAATATAATATAAAGGTAAGCAATGCGGAACAACCAAATGGAATAAATTCGGTATTTCAATTAATGTACATATTTATCAAAAATCCCTAAGCACATCAATTTTAGATTGTAATATGACACCCTATAATGTTAAAATTTTATGCTTGTGTTCAACCCCTTTTTAGTCACACTTGCCACCCTCAAATTTTTAAATTAGAAATAGGGGCTTGTGGTACCTCATATCAAAAGTTTTCATTCTCTATTCAAAAATGTTATTGTTTTAAAATTTATGGTAAAAATGAACGTGAAAACAAATTAAAAAATTTAATAACGAATATGTCATGTTCTTGATAATAAAAAAACAAACAAATCAATTTCAATATAGAAGATATTTAAATTGTATCCCATGAACGTCTTGGCAGCGTCCTAATTGTAAATAAAAATGTTTTTAATGTCACTCTGATATGAGTAGGTAGTGATCAATCTATTGTAATTATAATGGTTATTCTTAATCTTATGCCAGTTAGATCATGTCGTTTAGATTTGCCATACTTCTCACATATTCCTATAAAAAGAAGTCTTCACTATGTATTTAATGGGATCAGCGCCTCCCTATCCATCTATTTGGAAAAGTCGAAGTTGCATGAGTAAACTATAAGTTTATCAAAGTTGGCACGATATTATTTCGTTGAAGTAGTGCTAAATAATTATTTCCATCGATAAAAAAGGACCAGTTACAAGGTCTCCAATTATTCCTGCTCAAATATTAATTTTTTTAGGGTATCGTATACACAATTCTTTCATCTAGTGAGGATTTCCATTACGTCAATTTTGACAATCAACATAGCTATGAAGAGTTAAAGTACATTCATCATAAAACAAAACATTTTTCTAGTTGAACAACATTGTTATTCTATAATCTTCCATCATTTGTCTACAAAAATACGGTCTTCTAACAAAATCGTCTTTAGTGATCTCCTAGGTTGGTATCAAATTATTGGAATGCATTTTATTTTGTTTTAACACACATATAATCGAGAAATTTCAAACATCCAATTACAAATCTGCTTAAACTCGAACATTATTCACTTCCGTATCGTTACTCGGTTCATTGAAAGATTCTTTTTTCGTGTTATATAGGGTGTTTGATGGATACATGCATATATTTAAAGGGGCGATGAATTAAATATATGCATCGATCCACCAAACACCCTGTATATCGTCGATACAATGCCAAAGTCACTAATGTGGTAATTTGGCATTTCTCATCCAAGCGTACTAGCAGACGTAAAAATCTTCAAAATTTTCACTGACAAAGCCACAAATGTGTATTTCTAGTATAACATATCCTATGCTGGATTTTTTTTTGTATTTGCTTTATGACAGATGGGAATATTTAACTTTCATTTTCTCAATATCGAAAATTTTCACATTCGTGACTTTGGCATTATACCGACGATATGTTTATAATACTTTCGCGAAACTGCTTTTCAATTCTACTAATCATACCTTAGAATGTAGGCGGCAAATCGGGAAATTTTCCTTAAAATAGGCAAGGATTTTCGAAAAATAATAATAAATATTAATTAATATTTATTATTAAATTTTTTAAGTCTTGTAGCAACTTTCGTTAATCAGATGTATTTATTTTTTTATGTTCATGTTTACCATAAATCTTAAAATAAATAAAAAATAGAAAATGAAAAGACCATTCAAATAAGGTTCCATATGCCTTTACTTCCAATTTAAAAATTTCGGGTGTACTACTATTTGTCACTCAAAAGGGGTGGAACTTATGAATGAAACTTGTACATTGAAGGATGTCGTTTTACAATTTAACATTTTTTGTCTCGAGATTTTTGATAAATATGCATATTAATTGAAGTATCGAATTTATTCCATATGACTGTTCCACACTATACATATTATACCTTGTATCTCCTATATGAAGTTTCTTCCGAGGCTAGATTTTTACTGATAATTTTTTCCATCCAAGTTCTCGTACAAGACATTGAGTACCAATAGAAGAAATGACAGTATGTCTCCCTGCCTACAATCCAATTTTCCATCAAAAGTGAGATCAAAATTTTTCATTAAGTTTTATTCAGTTTCTTTTCCATGTCATGCGATTTTCATCAAACGTTTACAAATTTCATGGACAACATGATGTTTATTTGTATCATATCTAAAAAATCTATATTATTGTTTTCTATTCTTCAATGTATCTTAATAGAATAAAGTAGTTTTAATTAATTTTCAAGCAGTGTTACCTCAAAGATGGTGCAAATTTTTATATGCGCGCGTCACAATCAACTTATTATTGTCCAAATTATTAAGACTTAAAAAGTTAAAGAAATCATCCTCGTAGAAGGGTATTAACACAAAAACAATTTGCAATAAGAGAAATATTCTTACTTATTCTCTACCCAATTTTTCTATTGGTAAGTTTATTCATAATGTTTTTGTACATGATTTACCATTTTACAACTTTTTGTCTAAAATTATTCAAATTACAATGCCTTCTTTTTGGAATTGTTATATTTCAAATGACAACCATAACAGCAACAACCTGGAGGATCATAAATAATAGCTAGAAATCAAATAAAGTGAAATGGGGACGTTGAAAAACGTAATTACACATCAAACGGAAAGCGGAAAAATGCGGTTGGGAATTCATATTGTTTTCATAACGTAACAAGCGTATCTGTGGATGTAACGTCATATATCAAGGGAAAGATAGCCCCACCGAAGGGTAGCACTAACTTCAGGACTATGGTAAAATATCTTATATTTCTAACTCCTCTAATAAAATATCATATAACATCATCAATTGGTTATTTAAAACAAAACAATTGAACCCATTAGAAATAAACTTTAAGAAACAATTAACTATAAAAATATTACAATTTTTGTTACAGTTTCATTTGAAAAGATCTCATTTTCAAAAAAGGTTAAACCAAATCAAGCGCGTACTCACAAAATCGGTCCTTGAATTTATATCACCCGACGGCTGCCGAGATGAGAGGGGTCTTTTAATATAATCCCCTTTTTGTTGTACTTTTAACTTCTCTTTGAATGTACAGTTTTATTTTTAATTTCCTCTTAAGGATCACGTCTTGCAACATTATAAAAATTGTCTTATATTAAAAAATAGCTCTTTCATGAATAAATTAAAAATCATTTTTCAAGTAATAAAATAAAAATTTGTTCAAACTAAAGCTTTACCATATACAAAGACATGCACAAAAAATGCCGAAATTAGACAAGAGAGGGTCACAAATAAAAGCGCCTACATCCAACGATGAAAAAACGCATCACAGTGGGATCTCCTTTGACCCTAGAATTAATTGAAATACCTTCGAACCCTTAGGCTGTATGTAACGAGCCAATGTTAAAGAGAAAATAGCATTAAAGAATATTATCATCATTAGGGCTCGTGTCTGATGATTATCTAAGACACTATTAACGTTTGGTTTTATTTAATTTTTGTCAGTATTAATTCAAAGGGATCTGATTTGATTTATTTTTCTTCTATAGACTTTCGTACATTTACAAATATATACGGAGCGTGCACATTTATATCTATATGTACAATAATTAAAATATGATTTCAAAATAAAATTATTGTTTCAGAACCATTCGAACTGATGATTGGGGGTTCTTTACAAAAGAAATACACCCGCTAGTTAGGAACATAAAAACGTACTACTTTCAAATATTTGCTAAGTAGTAAATCGTTATAATGAAAAAAAAGCCAATTTTCATTTGCAAAATGCAACCGGATCAATTGAGCGAGAATAAAAAACAACGAAAACAAAGCACATTCAAAATGAATGCTTAAATAGAGAGGATGCGTTTAAAAACGAACAAGTGTTAGCTTTTCCAACACATTAGTGATTTATTTGTCTTTCGTTTAAAATCAGTAGCGATTTCAAGCGAAATTTTCGCTTTTGTTCGGTCAGTTTTGGTCTCGTCGTGTTTTGAAATGTAAAATTTATATATCATTTCTACTTGCCCATTATTATATTTATGTATAAAAACATATATCAGAGAAATAAAAAATGTTTATATTATACTGAGAAGTTTTTGCAATCCTCTCATAACCAGATATTAAATATTGTTAAAATGGACTATTTTTACACCTGTCCTATAATAAAAATAAATTTTTATTAGTTGTGTTCGTTTTTTTACCACAAGAAATGTTAGTATACGAATGATAAATCACATGAAGTGACAAATTGAAATAATGTCTCCCAACACCCCTTTCATAAAGAAGGGTAATGAATTAATATGAAATTCAGTGAGGCGAGTAATCTCAAATAATCAAACATCGACCGCAATAGCATTTTACAACTAATATTTTCACAAGGAGGGGTTCTAATTTTACAATACAAACGAGTAGGTATACACATCAATGAATTGAAAGGTTCAAAGGACGCTTTTATTTAAAATCAAATGACACGTTTCAAAATCAAATACAGATGAAAGATTTTTCACTTTTCTTCTTTCACGCATTACACTTGAATTGAATTCACTTTTATTGCCAATGTCATTTTAAGGGGAACTACTGAATTTACATGGGTTTCAACTTGTATAATATAACTTAAATTACCTGATTTTTGACAACACTTCGTCGTCTGGACATCGAAAATATAATGTACATTTTCTACCAAAAATATTCAGTTCACTCATTTATGCCCAATAAATTTAACTACTAAAAGCCTACACTGTTGAATTCAATATTTTCGAAAGCCTGTTACAAAAATCCCTTTGGAAATTCAATAATAAAATAGGCGGATAGCAATGAATACATTTCAATTTAAGTGTGTCTAATTTTGTAATTAATTTTCTGTTGTGAAATTCTCATGGTATAATTAGAGAAATAATTGTATTCGTTAAAAACGAGATCCAGTCGCTTTAAATTAAATTGAGGGGTGCAAATGCCAAAGGATTGAAGTGTTACAGATATGAAATTTTGGTTTTGGTTACTAACGTGTATTATGTTTTCAGACTGATTCCCTATTAACGATCTAGATAAATGTTAAGAAATGTTTGTTGTGAAATATGTTTTTATCAATAAATATTATCCGTTTACTTCTAAAATTATTCAACAGCTGTCCTGTGAATAAATATGTACTTTTGGCACTTAGATATTTGACATTTCCGCTAATAGTAAAATTTGCTTAACCATATGAATCGATTGCTTCTCAAAAGTTACCATTATAGCCTATTTTCAATACATTTAAAATTTTTCATTCTTATAACTGGAAATTCAGTTGTATATTTTCTGCAATTCAATTTGAAGATTAAACAGAAATTCTTTCGTAGATGGAAGTGCAGTAATTTAGAACAATACTCAGAAGAAAGTTAAATGCTTTTGTAGAATTTATCCCAACTATGGCAAAAGTTATGATTGCAGTTGGGGCTGGACAAGCGCATGCCAAAGAACTTTTTCATGTATTGGAAAGTATAATATTTTGATTAATCATTATAATTATCAATATATGTATTTACATAATAAAATAATAAGTATAATTGTATGAAAAGTTGGATGGGGCTATAAAATATTAAAATTCCCAGCTCCAAGACAAATTCTAATTTTCTAATAGTCGACGCTTACGTGTTTGGATCAATTTATTAGTTTGGTGGCGCTATAACAGTATGGATAGGAATTAATAGACACACGGACTTATCGGTTCCATTAAGAAGTTATCAACAATAATTCCATTCTGACACACTAATCCGCAGGGTAATTGAAACTAGGATCATTGGGATATTTTTCATTTGCCATTATCTATATTAAGTATACCTTGGATTAGCTACGTAATAGTATCATAGGCGCATATGAAATATATTTAAACATTTCACCATTTAAGGAACTGAATTGTTTCAACTCTGGCTACAAACTACAAACCAGTTATTAAACTTAATAGTGGACATACATTTACCTTTGCAAAACTAGTTTTTCCTTTTCCTGCTAGTTTTTACATTAGTTTGTATTATTTTTTTCTTGATTTTTTTTTGTACGAATATGACTTTAATTGTGTACAAAACTTTATGAAAATTACTCGTCAAATTATAATAAATAATTGTTTAGTTTTATGGTTAACCTTCTTCATTTTTGACTAATGTTAATATTATTTCTAACTTTTGACGAGCGGTTTAACTTCCATTGGAATATCATTGAGTAGCTATGAAACAAAACAAAAATTCACTATTATTTAATCTGAAGAACTATTTATCCTTCTGACTAAAAGAAGAAATAAAAACTTTATTGTTTCAGTAACATTCAGTTTCCTCAGACAAACTACAAAAAGAATTATATCTAGAATGTAACAAAAAAGATTGCATTCAATAACTTTAAAATCAGAAGGTGTATTGCAAACTAACAGATATCGATAGGATAGTACGTATAGATTTTGAAATTTTCAAAATTTATGGCACTTTATCAAGGGTATACGTTTTGTTTGTGTTTCTGAACGATCGAATAACAACATTTTAAAAAAGAGAATAGCAATACCATGATAATTTAGCCTTTAGCGACTTTTTTAGTGTTCAGTCGAAATTATTAAGTATAGTGTTTGAGTAGTTTAAGATAACAAAGTAAAATAGTGACTGATGTGATATATCAAAAGAGTGTCATAGAGCTGCCAATAAATGTGAAAACAACAAATAAGGTTTGTAAATTATTAATTTTACGATGTAAGTATAGATATTTTGTTTTTATCTAAATACATATAATTTTGTTTTTTTTTTTCAACTGATGTATGATCTTGCAATAAATTGTTGAATAAATAGTATTCGAATAAAAATTTTACTATTCAATACCAATTTCTATAACGTAATTTTATCCTAATAGTGTAAGTTTGGCATTAACATCTGAACATAAAATTATAATTTGATATTTGATCAAAATGGTTAATCTTTCTTCGTCTTTCTCCATTTCTGTTAATTAATTTGAAAAATGATTACAACTGTATACAGGGTGTCACTTAAGGAATGACTTTAATTTCAAGGGATTCCTTGTCATATTTTAAGCAAAAAAGTTCATATGAACATGGGTCCGCAAATGCTTCGTTTCCGAGATACAGGGTGTTAAAGTTTAAGAAAAAAGAATTTTTATTTTTTAATTCCCAAACGGCTTAAGTTTTTTTAACGGAATTTGGTATACATGTTTAGCATAATGGTAGGTTTAACCCGGAAAATTGCCAGCTTTAACTATTTATCACTGGTGGAAATATGGGTGTCCTTTTTATTCATACAAAATTATAGAGACACATGACACCCTTATCTCTGCCACTAATGAATGGTTAAAGCTGGCAATTTTCCGGGTTGACCCTACCATTATGCTAAACATGTATACCAAATTCCGTTAAAAAAACTTAAGCCGTTTGGGAATTAAAAAATAAAAATTCTTTTTTCTTAAACTTTAACACCCTGTATCTCGGAAACGAAGCATTTGCGGACCCATGTTCATATGAACTTTTTTGCTTAAAATATGACAAGGAATCCCTTGAAATTAAAGTCATTCCTTAAGTGACACCCTGTATACAGTTGTAATCATTTTTCAAATTAATTAACAGAAATGGAGAAAGACGAAGAAAGATTAACCATTTTGATCAAATATCAAATTATAATTTTATGTTCAGATGTTAATGCCAAACTTACACTATTAGGATAAAATTACGTTATAGAAATTGGTATTGAATAGTAAAATTTTTATTCGAATACTATTTATTCAACAATTTATTGCAAGATCATACATCAGTTGAAAAAAAAAAACAAAATTATATGTATTTAGATAAAAACAAAATATCTATACTTACATCGTAAAATTAATAATTTACAAACCTTATTTGTTGTTTTCACATTTATTGGCAGCTCTATGACACTCTTTTGATATATCACATCAGTCACTATTTTACTTTGTTATCTTAAACTACTCAAACACTATACTTAATAATTTCGACTGAACACTAAAAAAGTCGCTAAAGGCTAAATTATCATGGTATTGCTATTCTCTTTTTTAAAATGTTGTTATTCGATCGTTCAGAAACACAAACAAAACGTATACCCTTGATA
The DNA here is from genome assembly GCA_013372445.1 of Hypothenemus hampei. Classification (NCBI taxonomy): domain Eukaryota; kingdom Metazoa; phylum Arthropoda; class Insecta; order Coleoptera; family Curculionidae; genus Hypothenemus; species Hypothenemus hampei. The sequence continues at coordinate 52,030 of JABRWK010000064.1, forward strand.
AAGTGCCATAAATTTTGAAAATTTCAAAATCTATACGTACTATCCTATCGATATCTGTTAGTTTGCAATACACCTTCTGATTTTAAAGTTATTGAATGCAATCTTTTTTGTTACATTCTAGATATAATTCTTTTTGTAGTTTGTCTGAGGAAACTGAATGTTACTGAAACAATAAAGTTTTTATTTCTTCTTTTAGTCAGAAGGATAAATAGTTCTTCAGATTAAATAATAGTGAATTTTTGTTTTGTTTCATAGCTACTCAATGATATTCCAATGGAAGTTAAACCGCTCGTCAAAAGTTAGAAATAATATTAACATTAGTCAAAAATGAAGAAGGTTAACCATAAAACTAAACAATTATTTATTATAATTTGACGAGTAATTTTCATAAAGTTTTGTACACAATTAAAGTCATATTCGTACAAAAAAAAATCAAGAAAAAAATAATACAAACTAATGTAAAAACTAGCAGGAAAAGGAAAAACTAGTTTTGCAAAGGTAAATGTATGTCCACTATTAAGTTTAATAACTGGTTTGTAGTTTGTAGCCAGAGTTGAAACAATTCAGTTCCTTAAATGGTGAAATGTTTAAATATATTTCATATGCGCCTATGATACTATTACGTAGCTAATCCAAGGTATACTTAATATAGATAATGGCAAATGAAAAATATCCCAATGATCCTAGTTTCAATTACCCTGCGGATTAGTGTGTCAGAATGGAATTATTGTTGATAACTTCTTAATGGAACCGATAAGTCCGTGTGTCTNACTGCTGCAATTCATAAAATGCCTTGTTTGGAATGAATAAAAAAATGATTTATTAAAATAAAACATGTTTTAATAAATTTTATAATTTATCATCTGGAACAATCTCTGGAATGTATATAGAATCTTAAAATAAAAATCAGATTTGTAGCTTAATAAAAATACAAAACAATTTGCTTCATTTTCTAAAATATCACAAACATACGTTCAAAATCATTATCTTCATAAATCTCAATTCAATCACAATTTTACAATTTAAATTAAAATAAATTGACAAAATTTTAACACATTTAAACATATATATATGTGCTATGTCAACCATGTCGCTTTGGCTTTAGAATCTTAAGAAAATTTAAACCTAAACAGCATTCCAATGTTCAGCCCGCCATAACAAAATTATCATATTTGGTTTATTTAGATAGGTCGAACAATTATTTGGCATCGGACTAGACAATGGGGTTCCAACTGGCAATGGCACGTCCGTATATCTTGATAATAAATTTCGATAACCACGTCCAATAGTTGCAATTAAAGGAACGTTTTCTTGATTTTCGTAAAAGTTATTTGGTAATGCTAAAGGAACTATTAGTTTTACTTCTTGTTCGTACGGCCTGAAAATAGTTATTGGGCGAAGAGTCGATTTTTCAGCAATTATTACGCAACCCCATGTCGTGCCTATATAAAGTTCTTCATTTAGAACCACTAATGTAGATACCTGTAACAAATTATTTAGCAATTGAATTCATAAATTTAATTTGTCTTTTACCTGACAGTTGGTAGGACTTAAATGTTCCTCGATAGCGATCGATTTTAAACTTTCGGAACAAGGTACCAATTTTGAACAATCCAATTTATTTATAATAGACCGGGTATTAACATCCCATTGATAAACCACACAACCAGGTCTAACGTATGACCAAACAATTTCTTTTGTAGAAATTAAATTCATTACGTCCACCATGTCAATAACAGGCTGAAAATGATTTAAGACTTCATGGCCGGCTACAACCTGATCTTTTATAGTGTATATGGTAATCTGACCATTACAACCTCCACACCATAATTCACAAATTCTAAATAAAATATAAATATTTATTTTAATGCGAAGTGAAAAATTATTAACCAAAACTTACCTATCCTTTGTTCTAAATAGAGCACACATACAGTTTATGCCAGAAGTCAATCCTAATTCAGTCATTACAAAACTGCCTTCTGCGGCAGTCGGTGTAATAGGTCTTATTTCGGAATTGACTAAGAATAATCGTCCATTTGATAATGCACATGCAACTCTTTTCAATGGGGCAAGATAAATTAATGACTGTACTTGAGAATTTGGCTCAGTCTCTAATGAGTAGTAAAATAATTTTCGTCCATCACTAGCACTAAAAATAATAAATATTTCAACTATAATTAATATTTTTGAACAGTATATTAGGTATTGTAGGTTCCAACCAGTGCCGGAAAATATGTAATAACAATTTATGTATAGTCGGTTAAGTCAGATCTTAAGTTTAAAAATGTATTATAAAAAACAAGTTTAAATAAAAATTAACAGCGTGCTTTCTGTGAACTCCATGTCATCTAGGTCCTTATATCCTCTATGACTTCCAGTTCGTTTTACTTGTTGTTCAATATTCCAGACAAGTGGCAATTTAGTTACTCCCTAGATCACTCTAAATAACAATATCCTATGAGTCATGTGTTTATTCATTGCCAATAGATATTTAATCGTTTTTGGACCAATAATCAATGGCTTTTCAACGGTTGAAATGCCATAGTCTAAGGAAGTGTCTATGTTATTGTTTTTCAAGATACCGTCATTACCTCAAAGTATCCGATAAAGATAACTTAACTTCAAATCTCTAAAGGTTGTAGCCCAAATGCTATTACCAGTCCTTCAGTTCGCGTATATTGTTTTAACTTTTTATTTATATAGTGTTTATCATCTTTAGTAATATTGCGACGATAGTGGTTATTATTTTGCATTGTCGAACTATTTCTTAATTTGGTAATCTACATTTTGGAAATTCGTCGTTAGTATTCCCAACAGACGATACGGAGGGCTTCAATTCTTATTGGCGTAAGTAAAATTTTCGAGTTTTATAAAAACTCAAAAGCCTATGTGGAAATAATATTTTTCTTTTAATTAATTTCAAGAGCAACCGCTACATATGTTAAAAAAATTAGGCCCAAAGGGTAGATATCTTAAGTACTTCCCGAATTTATAAAAGAACATCTAATGGTCTACCATTTCTTTTCTACATTTGAAAATATTCGCATAGATTTAGGTCGAAATACTGTGCTCGCGTTTTAATATTATTTCAAGGTATTACTCAATCAACAAACCACTCACTAAATAAATAAATTATATTCACTAATTGTAAGACTAAGAAATGATTTTGAATCTAAACACCCTTTTTCAATAAAAAATGTGCAAATCTACAATGGCAAAGAAAACAGAATCATAGTTGAATCAGCGAAAAAGGAAGTCAATTGATTATTGGATATAATAAATAGGTACCAATAAGCCTATGTATACATTCATCATTCGTCCACCTTTCACTCAATTCAAAGCAATTCTCATACGGTTTCCGTAACTTCAAAGATAGCACTTATGTTGCTGTGTACAATATAAAAGTTATCAAATATTAAGAATGTATTTGCTTTTATCATAAGATGATTACGTAAAGGTAAAGATTTACCGTACAAATTGTATACATATTTTAATTTATTTTTTGAACAGCTTATGTAGTTTGATTTTAATAATTGTGGTACGTGCTGCTTGGGCCAACCAGAAAGGTCTTTACCTTATGCCTGTTTAGTCAATCAAATACATATTTTGAAAATACTTACGCATATGCATGAATAGATCCTGAAAAATCACCAATCCAAACGGTTTCACCTACGGTACATGTAGAAGAAGGACGAATTGGTAGGGACATTGTATGATATTGCAGCCAACCTCTGTCAGCAGCTAATAACAAATCAACTCTCGAATTCTCACACATCAGCCACATTTCAGATCCAGAAAGACCATCATCTATAGAAATTTTTACAATAAGTGAAACTAAAACTTAAAAACCCTTTTTACCGGTAATATAAGTTAATGCAGCGCTAGTAGCTGCGCCAACAGCTGCGGGATGTTTCAAAGAAGCTACATCACATAAATGAGTAAATTCTGGTGCACTTGTTATAGAAACTATTTGACTAGCCGTCGGTCTGTCTTTTGGTTGTTGCGACCAGCACAAAACCATTAAATCCAGAAAGTAACTTGGATATAATGTTTCCTGTCAAAATACTGGATTTTTAAAGAATAATAACCATTTTAATCGAATGAATTACCCTATAAGTCAGCGGCGGCCTGCCTCCTTCTAAAATACATTCTTTTACAGACTCGTGGCCTTCAAAAGGTTGATGCAACGTTAATAATTCGTATATGAACATTCCAAACGAAAAACAGTCGACCTTTTCAGTGTATTCTTCTTCGCCATTATAGCGCATTATTTCCGGTGCCATAAAACCTTCTGTACCTCCAAATCCTTTAGTTCCAGATGGTAAAGTAAGTCGACTTATACCTAATTATATGTTTTTACAAATAGAATTCAGAAGAATTATTTTAATTACCATAATCGGCTACTTTTACATGAACAGGATATTCGGGGTGGTCCACGAAAGGAGGCGGCATATCCCATACTAGAATATTTTCAGATTTCAAGTCTCGGTAAATAATATGTTGACGATGAAGATATTCAATAGCTTTCGCAACCTGTGACAAGTCATTTCATTGAAAAGAAAAGATGTATACTGAAAAATTAACCTGTAAAATAACCGCTTGCGCAGTATAAGGGCCAACTTTAGCTCCGGACCGTCTGTAATGTCTCAAGACCAAATCCAATGCGCTTTGAGGTGCCAAATCTAATACTAAAGCTAAAGGACTCGTACATACTCCAACAAAAGGAACAATGTTCGGATGCCGTAAATTTAATAAGATATTTAATTCTTGTCTGGCAGTACAATATGCTTTACAAGCGTACTGCAAAGGATCTCTATCCCATTTTCCCTGTGCCGCTTTATATGCAATTATAGCTGATTGACTAGCGTTGGAACCCGGTTGCACCGGTTGAAGCATTTTCATTGCGACATCAATCATAGTGTTGGTTCCACGTAACTTGCAGGCACCTTTGAAAACAAAGCCAAAAGCTCCACGGCCTAAGAGTTTACCTTTCTTAATATTTTCGGGTTTTATTATGTATTTTTCGCCTAAATCCAAGAATATCTGAAAAAATAACTGTCTTAATACAATTAAAAATAATATACAGGGTGAGGTATCATATTTGCTGCAATCAATTATTTATTTGACACGTAACTTAGATATTCAAAACATTTTTCTTTAAGAAACATAACTTTTCAATAAATCTTTAAGTAATTTTGTAACCTATGTATGAGGCTATGAAAACAACAACGGACTAACCCACAATTTTTCGGTAACTAATTTTATAGCATTAATGGATTCAAAAATAATCAACGAATAGAGCAAATATGGACTCAATCACCCCAATCATATCAATACTATATGGCAACTCAAAAAAGGATTTTATATCGAATTATTTTCCAGTTTTTGAAAGGCAAAATTAGATTATAATGGGTAGGTCCGTTTTTAGGGTTAGTCCGTTTATGCTTTCATAGCCTCATATAGAGTATTGCAGAAATTAGCTATACAACTACTATGTAATTTTTCTTATGTAACACCCTATATTTAGTAACAATAGTAAAACAATTGTTCACAGTGGCGTAAGTCAAGCGCAACTATTTGCTTTTATATTAAAATGTATATCTCATTTTCAAAAACATTACTTAATATTTATATTATACTGCAAATCTCTTTTTACTGATACTTACCGAATCAGGAGCAATTCTACTTAAATCGACTTGTCCATGACTGGGACAAACAACGAATCTTTCATTATAGGAGGCTAAAATGCATTCTTCCACCAACCAGGAGTAATAAATGGAACTTTTCTGGCTTTGATCTTCCACGTGTAAATTAGGATGTCCTTCCATTGAAACATTTCTACTCGACACACTTGAATCAGGGTCTACACCACTATCACCTTCCGAGGTGCATGATTCCTGAGATTTTCTGGTTCTATAAAACTCTCTATTGAGGTTTTGATGATTTTCGAGTTCTGTTTGTAACCCTTGTTCTGATCCTTGAGATGTTGAGAATTGGTTTGGATCGATATTATCTTGGTCTGATTGTCCTAAGCATTGAGGACATGGAATTATTCGCGTTACTAAAAATTTTCCTTCGGAAGTGTGTACAAAACGGGTTCCCAAGGTTGGATACCAATCTTCTAATAAAATGTCTATATGATCAACTACTAGAGCCAGTAATTGAGCGGTACACTCCTGATTACTCTCTATTACTAATTCCTCTTTGATTTTATACCGAGTAAAGTCCAAAGAATCAATCGGTTTTGGTTTAACTACCAAAGACTGAACAGGAAAATGAATTTCTAGTATTGAAGAACTTTGCATATCAACATCACACCAAATATTATCTTGTTTAATTTTAAACCTAAAAATCAATACAACAATTACGTGTTTATTCTATAATGTACTATAACTTCTTACTTTAATTGTCTATAATGAGCTGCCGTATTAAGTAAAACTTCTTTCATTCGGAACAAAGTTAAATCGCCATATTTCAATTGTAACCCAGTCTGCCATAAGATCCATTCGGCGTTTAAGCTCAAACACTTGGCTAAATCGACGTCCTGAGCCACATCTTTTGGCAAAATAAAGTACGATCTGATTATATCAATTATAGAATCGTCAGCAAGAATTCTAGATATTAAACGAGACCAAAATCCTGAAGGAAAATATGACATCAATAGAAGACGTGTAATGAATTTTTCGCTACGTTTCGATGACACCTCGTACTGTATAGGTTGTTCAAATTCTGTAATCAAATAACAGAAATATCTCATTTATAAAAGCTTTGTATTCAGGATAAACTGTAGTTTAATTATTTATTTTTTGCATTAAATGTATGTATAGTATGTATGAAACTGGAAAACTTACCCAATTTTGACGGTCCAGCAATCATATTTAACTGGAATCCTGAAGCTTGTTCATCTTTATATAATATAGACTTCGGTGAAACGGTTATTTTTTTACTCCTAACAGCCCAACCACGCGACCTTAATGGAATCTGAAAGAGCCACGCATATAAACCCAAAACTTCAAACAATTAGAAAGTCTGTACCTTTACTTTAACTAAGGATGGAATAGGTTGATTAGGATACATTTGTGCAGTTATCATATCTTCTTCCGTAGGAAGTAAAGATGGAATTAACAAAGTACGAGAATCCCAAGTTAAGGCAACTTCAAATTTGTTTAACAAATTCACAACGTAACCGCGAGTATCAATTGGTCCAATATTGCTTGCTTTGAAAACGTGTTTCAGATCATCCAGTTTCATTACTCCAGTTCTGGCAAAAGGGTTAATTTCTCGAATCGTTACCACATGAGCTAACATATCACACAACCATTGCGGATCGAGAAAATAGAGATCCTTCAATGTGGCATCGTCATAGTGTAATAACACACCTAGAAAATGATTTTGTTTTATTTGCTTTTGCAATGGACATATTCAATATTTGTTCACCGTTTTCGTGTAAAAATAGAGTAGCTTGATGTAATTCGGCCCAATCTCTGAAAGTTTTATTAAATCTTTGTTGCATTTCTGTAGTCATAATTGATTTATACTGTTCAGAACTTAAAACTGGATCTAAACCATTGATTCTTCTTTCTGCTGCTACAGAATGTACTATATCTTCCAAAGCCAGATATGTAGCAGGTACTTTTTGTTCTAACAACAATTCTTTACTCCCTAATAAAACGAATGATTCAAATAAAATACATTTCAAAATTGATTACCTTACCTGGAGGTTTCAAACTAAAAACGGTGTCGTATATCAAATTACATAAAAGTCTAATATTATGCCTAGTTTTGCAACTAATTTCAATTGTGTCTAATACTCTCGGAAGACCCATCTTTTCCGCGTCAACGATATTTATAAATTTATCCCTGATAGTTTGCTGGTATTCTTCGGAAATGTTAGGATTAAACTCTTGGACAACGTCATAATGGGTGCCAACGATAATAACAGGAGAATTGGGCGCTCTGGCTTGGATATTTACCAGCCATTGAAGGATTTCATTGATTCCCCGAAGACCATCCGTTATTTTCCATACAACCAAGTATAAACTTCTTTTTGAAAGGAAATACTGATGCGTTGCGTAATACCTGAAAAAAATAGATACAATTAATTGACATTCTTCTAAATATTTATTTTTATATGATTCAGGATCCTGTGGACATTGAGAAAATTTATTATCAAAATATATTTATAAAACTTTCTGTAAGCTGGCTCCAATTTATTGTTTCCGCGACCTTTCTACAGACACTGTAATTTAGTGGTAGACTAAACAAGATTGCACGTCATAGAAACAAATAATCATTGAAATCAAATCAAATAAACATTTTGCTGCAATCCAGAAGAGTATCTGCAAGAAATCAAATTTGATTTCACATCATGCCCAAGAAATTAAAAATAAAATGAAAATGGTGCAATTAACTGAATAATTGGAGCTTAATAACTACAAAAGCAATCGTCCATTAACTCTATATCATGAGCATAGGGTAATGTTGTATTTAGGGCCGATTTCTAAGTTTTTTTTAATACCGCATTAGCTAATGGGACAATTAATTTAACAGTGTCATTAAAATTGTATTAAAAAAATCGTATTTCATAACAAAAATATTAGGACTGATTTCATAATCAAATTTAATTTAGTTTTAAAATTTAATGTTGTTTTTATGATTTTTTGGATAATGCCAACATTAAATTTTAATTTTGAATTAAATATGATTATGAAATCGGCCCTTAGGCAAATATCATGTCTGGTGTCAGTTCGAACTGCATTCGAAAAGTCATTGTTATTTCATGAGTTGACAGCATTAACTAGCCATTCCAATTTTGTATATTAATACCATTTGATTTTTTCGTGAAACTTATCAATTCAGAAATATAAGTTTTCCATATAATATGAATTAACTAAAAATGGCTAATAAAAAATTGTAATTGCAAGTTTGTAACAATTAAAATTCTCTATATAATAATGGAATAATGTTCCATTAAAAAAAATGAACTTTTCTTTACTTAAAAATCACTTTTGGATTATTGTACATAATTTTTCAAACACGGTGTACAATATAAAAAAATTTAGAGTTGAATTGAAATTGCGATTTGTATTTTTCCAAAAAATGAATTTTTTAATAACAGAAAATCAATTAATTTCGGATTGTCTAATGCCCGTACCTATAGTCGAATCTCAGATTTGAGTTTGACTCAAGTCCGACTCAAGTGAAGGTTTTGTCGTTTCTCAATCTCAAAACTTGAACATTACTCAAGTTTTCTGTTGATGGCTGTACGTACTATTTGACGTATTTTGAAGTAACATAAAATATCACCATTAAGAATTTAATAGTTATATAAAAATAAAAGTACCACAATTATTTTATTTCTTCTATTTGAAAATGATAAATCATCTAAAATGCGTATTGGAAATGTATTCTTCACTTTATGAATTGAATGAATATTTTTTTCATAACAAATTAATGCAAACAAACTTACTCTTTTTGACCACCAAAATCCCATGTTCGAAAAACAACCGGTCCATGTGCTGATTGATTTCGAACTTTCTTTTCATAAACCCAATCACCAATATCAACTCCAACTGTCGACAAGGTAGTTCCTCTTGACGTTTTAATATTAATATTTTTATTACCCATTCTTTTGCCCCAATGCTAACATAAAAAAAGTAATGAAGCAACGTAAACAATGCAAACACAGTAAAACTTACCTCGGGTCGTTTTCGTGTAGTGCCCTCTTGACGCAACTGTTCCAATAAACTAGTTTTTCCTATACCTTGAACACCAACAATCATAAGTTTCATACGGGCGTAAGGTCTTGCGTCTTCTAATACGGATTTTAGATAACCGATAATATCCATTGTTTTGTACTTTTTACTTTCGATCATGAATTTTAGCGGATCCTGTAACGAACAACCTCGCGTGTTTAGATTCCACAGTCGTGAGAGTAAACCCATCTGTGGTGGGAGCTCGGTTATTCCTAAAAATAAATTCAAAACTATGCGAAACGATTTTTTAAATATACTAAAACGGACAATAAACTTATTCACTTATTGACTCTGTTTATGCAGAATGCAACTGGGAAGTACGACATACATCAAAATAAACTTAATTAAAAAGAAAATTCTTAAATTATCTAATTTAAGACAACTATAAATAGATTTTCCCGACAGCTAACCTAAACGAACAAAAACAAACAATAATTGAAAACGAAATTCTGTCAAATAATGTTTTATTGATTTGGTAGCTGAGCAACGGCTATTGTCATCGCAAAAGTCAATTCCAAAAACGTCTGAAGCAGAGATATGCATGTTAATTAGACTGGGACGTAGCAACAAATGTATGTTAATCTAAACAATTCAGAAATTCAACCCAACCAAATCTTGGACGGTTTAATTGTGAGAATTATCCTTAAAAAACCAGACATACAAGACAAAATCAAAAAAGTAAAGTAAAATTGTGTACCTACACAATTTCTACCTATGAAGACTACAGGCTATGTGAAATCATTAGTTAGCTTACAACGATTACAAGCAAAACTTAGCTAAGCTCGAATATGTTGAGCAACCAATCCGAGAGCAATAACTAAGTGGATACAACTAAGATCTCATATACGTATAATATTAAAAAGGATTACATAACTAATACCGTTGAATAAAGACAAGTTAAGTTGACATTAGAGACATGCAGCTTCTAGATTTCTTTTAAGTTATTTGTTACCGATCGAACTTGCCGAACAATCAAACTGATAGTTGTATGGAGGAGGAAGCAATGATCGACTTAATCGTGTAACAGTACCAAACACTTTAAAGATTCATTTTTTTAGAAAAGGAGTTTTAAATAAAAAAGCTCTAAAGGACAATCTCTAAACCTGTCAGGAATTCAGTTTTAGAAGCCCGATGTCATAGAGAATATATGGACTTATGCGTTTCCCAAGAATACAAAAAAAATAATAATTGGGCTGTTGACTACAAAAACTGAAAACGTCATGTTGGTAAATAGAGTAATGATACAGTAGAGTCGAGAAGTAGAATAAGTTTAAAAAAGTTTGATCCTATTTCTTAAATTAAAAAAATTTAGTTAAAATGATTTTTATAATCATATCATTTTCCTAATAATCCCTGTTATAACTGAAATTTGCAATTATTTTAGGACCGAAACAAATCTATCACAAATCAAAAATCAAAATCACAAATACAGGCAAGTTCAGTGAATTGAAATTGTTTGTCTAGTGGTTTTCCTAAGTCGTCAAAGTATGTGACTCTCAAATCAGTCTGTAAATGCATAACAAACCACTACTAATATACATATCCAACATAAAGTTAGATCAGAATTACTATCTGGTAACAGAAAATGATTATTTCTACTGAATTGATCGTTGTTGACGTAGATAAGTAGAAGTTCCACAACTGTGTCAATAAGGTCATCTAAATTCCATATTTTTTCCTATTCTTTTAAGACCTGGTTAATGGCAGTTTGCCATGATAAAGGAATTATTTTGACGTAGTGTCAAATGCCTGTTTAACAATGGAAATGTTGTAAGTCAGATGGATGTCGTGTTACATATCCCTTTTACTTGTTCCCATATTAATTCAATCGAATTGAGTTCACAATGGTAGAGCGATCAATGTAAAACAGTGATACCACAATTGTTAGTCATTTCATTTGCAACATAACGGGTATAATTAGTTTTGTTCTGGCGTATTACATCAAAGTTCCGCTTTAACGGATTTTGCATAGAACGGAATTCCCTTTTTTTTGCAACCACTGCTGCATTTTGTGTGATCTACTTAATATATTTGACATATGTTCCACACGTTGACTATGATAAAGGATATTGTGCATTACAATATGGGATTCTACAGACTGAAGCATACTATTAAACCACTGTTAGAAACGAATGGAATTCATTTCTTAATGGTAGAATCTTTTTTTTACATAAAAATTAAGCTGCCACTTTCCAGAAAGCCAGTGTCACCACCAATATAGCTAATTAGGAGGCATTTATCTTTGCCGGAGTGGGCTTTTAAATTATTTGACAAACCTTCAAGGGTCGCTTGTCAGTTACTTGTAATAGTAGTATCTTGCCATATCTTCTGTACAATATGGCCAGCATTTAACAATGTCTCGTCCAGATAATACACTTTTCTAATTTAGCTACAATTGTTCGAAGATATTTAGGACGCCAGGTTACTATTTCTGAATTTTCTATCAATACAGATGTTCCACTACGCTTCATATAAGAAAAGTCAAGTTATTTGAGCTATTTGCTTATTGTTTCCTGACCCATTTGTGGGATTATGTCGTTTTCTTGAATTTAATTATGTAGTTTTTTTAATGTGGGTATTTCATTGAGAAACAAAGGTAATGGTCAGAACGTTTTAGAACTATTTTATTGTTATCATTATATTGCCTTCTATCACTTGTACGCATTTTTGAAGTTTAGACCTTTTCCGTAACTGTTTTTTTCATCAACAATCTTGTAAATACTATATTCGGAGAGGTTTGGCAGCAATTAATAGGTTCCGTGTGAGCAAAAGATTGTTTCAAGTAGTTATGCAAATTAAGTAAATTATCTCCTTAGTCTCTTTTTCCTAGTAGCTGCCTCTGGTTATATTTGATAGTACTGCTAATCCTACTATATGCAATTTCCTCAATACCGACTATATTCTAATCCATAACATAGATTTAATATGTAGCTTTAAAAAACTAATTTACGATATAAACAGTAATTCAGACATATTAACGTACGTATAAAACTTTTCGTTCTACGACCCAAACAACTAATCAATTTTTTCAGGTAGTTTATGACTATTGTGCTATTTGTAAGTCCACTCGACTTATTCATTTCATAACATTGTCTTACAATTATGAGACAAATTTTCGTTTTTTTTTCATTATTATGAATAATAAATAGCTTAAAAGCAAATAATAAAATATCTTTTAATTTATTTTAAAATAGAGTCATCTTGAATAAATTAATTAAGTGTGCTGTTATATACGCGTCCATATATTATCATATATGGACACTTTCTTAGGATGTTTGGTCACCGTATGGGTTATCACCACTGTTAACTCTTTTTATTGAGCAGAAATTCCGTTTTTCCTCCGTGATGACTAATTTTTTTATTCTTGGGAACCGTATAAGAAAGGAAGTTAAGAGTAATCCCACTACTGCTATTTTATAGGTATTTGAATTCGACAGTTTGCATTTGAAAATTACTTACCTAGATTTCCACTTATATTGAGAACAGACAAGTTGGATAAATCATAGATATTTGTAGGTATTTCTTTAATACTATTGTTGCTGATATCCAACATAGATAAATTTGGAAACATTAATCTTGCCTTTGCCGTTTGCGGAGTCTAAAAAGGAAGTACTTATGAAAGTTCAAGGCTAGAGAATGTTTTAATATTTATGACTTTACATGCAATATTACGTTTAGGAATATATAATAACATAATTGAACACAAATTTAGCATTAGGATAGGTATATTTATATTAAAACTGAGATAAATGATAAGAGGCACAATAGTAGAAAATAATGTTATTTTGTATGAAAAAGTTTATAATGGAGCAATTTTTGGATACATGTTTACTAGACGAGCGACAATAAATAATTTGCTTATTTTTTTCCTTTTATCAAGTGTAATCAATGAGTTCTCTGCACATGTCGCTGCTCTGATTGTTTAGCCAAACTCTAACATAAACGTATCTTAAGCTCATTCGCAAACTCTGTGATTTCAGTTAAATATACCGCATGTAATAAATCACATAGTGATCCGAATTTCACATTTTCACAAAATACGATAAAAAATTACATTGGATTTAATATATTACAAATGCTTAACATACTATTGGTGGGATTGAACAAGAAACATAGATTACAAAAATAAATACTAATTTTGATTTTTTGTATATTATTTTTGTCACAAATGAAAAATTTACGAGCAAAGTCGTAAATATTGGGTGCATCCTCATATCTTGTTTTTGGCATTACGATTTTTGTTGATCTCGATTCGAACACAATTGATTTCATCCGTAATAATTATTATTTCATAATGGTATCTTCCGCAGGCCAAAAATAAATAATAATTCACGTGGCAAAACCTTTCAGATAAAACCAGTGCGATGGCGGTCATTGTGCAAATGCTCATTTATTTTACAAACAATATTGGTGAAGTTAAGATGATTAAATATTTTGTCTCCCTAATATTGACCAACTTTGCTATCTGTGTTCCTCATTTTAGCGATCAAATATCACAACGACATTGATCGCACGATTTCTGAACGTCAAATCGTATTTCTCTTCGATTACGATATCAAGCACAAAAATTTGTACCCTATTACAGCGGTCTACGTTATATCTCCTTCATTTAAGATTATAGAAAACTAAACTGGTTGTTCTTATATAACACCGCGCGATTAAATATACCAAAGTCATATCTATCGCACTCATAAATATTATTATTTGACTAATGTATTGAGATATTTTTGCTTTTAACGGTGTTAGTTAATTAGTTGTTTGTATGCCATTTACTGAAATCAAATTTCACATTTAACGTAATTTTTTGAAGAAACCTACGATATATAAAAAATAAATTACCTTCGTGAAATTAAAACTTAGACATTGATTTGTTCTTAAAAGTGCATTAAGTGTTCAAGATAATGAATTTCAAACCTCTTTTTTCTTCATGTAAATCTAATAAATTAAGATGATTTTATTACTACCATTGTCCTACTAGCAACGTAATAGTTTTTTAGTTTTTCGCGACACTAATTGAATCGTTAAAAGCGTTTTACCTTAAAGAAAAAGATTTCACATTCCAAATAAGTAATGCATATTAAGATATGCTTAATAACTAAGATGTTCCTATAATTATTTCCGAGAATTGCTTTAAATATCATTTTTCATGAAACGTTATTAGATAATACACATAACATATTTAAATAATAAAGAACTTATGCATACCCTTTCTGGTTCATCATCTTCAGTTCCACTGGTTTCGCCATTATCATCAGTGCTCAGTTGTATCCTAGTCAATCTATTATCTGCCAAAATTAGTGTCTTCAAATTATCTAGCCTCAAATGCCTTCTATGTGTGCACACTGAATGCAAAACGGCATGTCTTACAGATCTCGAAGAATGTCGCCTTACTGGAAAATTAATCTTAAACACCTAACGAATATGAAATTAATATTTAAATGCCAACCTCCTACTTCAGAAGATTTTCCTTTAAAAGCTATATTCTCCATGTAGCAAGCTAAATTGGCCAACTCCATATTATCCTGGGCTTCAACTTGAGGAAGACTAGGCCAGACAGTTATTTCGTTATGACTCAAATCGAGTTGTTTCAATGAACTTGGATAACTTGTTATATGAGACATCGATCTTAATGTATTAAAAGCCATGTTTAATCTTGTCAGATTTACTGCTAGACAGGGAAGTACCACAGGAATACTTGTAAATAAATTATGAGCAAGATTTAATGAAGACAACTGAGAACATTTTTCCAATGATGTTTCATCATTATGTAAGATTTGTTCAGTCACTTCCACATTTTTACTCCAAATATGATGCCTATTTACTTCCAATTGCCTAAAAAAATAAGAAACATTATCCAGGAGTCTAGTATCAATAACTACTTACAAAAATGATCTGTCCTTTTTCTTGTATTTGACTGAATAGGTCGACTCCTCCTGACAAATTATCTTCTCGAACTCTGTCATGTCGTGTTCAGAATCAAATTCTGCAAGATTTGAAAGTTGACTGTCGCTTGAACTAACGCTCATTTTATCGAAGTCTTCGGTTAACTAAAATTCCAAATTTACATATAAAAAAAAGACATAACGAATAAACATTTATATTATTAAAAATGTTTGTCTATGTAATAAAACATTTACCTCTTTAGGTGCCAATGGTAATTCTTTTAATAAATTAAAAGACGCATTAAGTTCCTTCAATTTAGGTGCAACCCACATGTCATAAGGCAACTGTTGCAATTTATTATTCGAAATCACCAACGTGGTTAAGCTTGGTAATTGAAAAACTGATTCCGGTATCTGATTTAATCGATTCTCCT
This sequence comes from Hypothenemus hampei, assembly GCA_013372445.1. Lineage (NCBI taxonomy): Eukaryota > Metazoa > Arthropoda > Insecta > Coleoptera > Curculionidae > Hypothenemus > Hypothenemus hampei. The sequence goes on from JABRWK010000064.1 coordinate 68,101, forward strand.
GTAAATACAGTTCTTCCAAAACTGGACAAGTGTAACCCAAATTATCTCCTTTTTGTTTTTCTTTCTAGTAGGTCTCTTAACTGGAGAAATTGCCTCTGGAATAGGCAATCTTTCGATTTTATTTTGAGATAAATTTAAATGCTTTAAGCTTTGTAACTGAAAGACACCAAGAGGTACTGAAGTGAGACTATTGTTTGAAATATCCAATCTAGTTATCGAAAACAAAACAATATCGTAACTTCGAGGATTCTGTTTTAATTTTGGATTCAAATTTAACGCAGCATCTATTAGCCATTGAAGTTTAACATCACTCAGGCCACATTTCTGATTATGCCAATTTATCATAGTTGGAGTATTAGGAAATAAAGTTGAATAAGTGAAACTTGACATATTAGCGAAAGCAGTAATATGAGAAGAATTAATATTTTCCGTCATAGATTTTTTATTAATTTTAAATTCTGGATCTGCATGAGCTTTTGTCGAAAGCAATTTTGCTATAAGGGTCTCGTCCTTGTTGTTCACAGCAATACACAGTGCTTTGCAATCATCGTCTCTAGCACCACGTTTTAGTAATAAATCTACAATTGGAACGTCTCTATTTTTGCACGCTTCCACCAAACAGGACGAAGTACAATTTAAATCATCCTCTGCGGTACAACAACTCATATCCTAAAATATATATAAATTAATTTAGAGTTTTCCACCAAATTATTGAAAGTCATACATCTACTAAACTGTGATATCGTTTAATTATAGCGTTAGGATTAGCACCTGCATTTAATAATGCTAAAGCAATGTCATAATGCTTTCCTCTGATCGCTGCATGAAGTGCTGTTTCTGTGTTATTATTACAACATATGTCAACACGTAAGGGGCATATTCCTTTGTTGTTTGTATCCGACTGAAAAAAATGCAATAGTATACATATTACATACATATAAGTATAGAGACGTAAATGAATTTTTTCAACATTGGATGGTTTGCAACAAAGTCGAGATATCTCTCATTTAATATAATAATAGCTACTTGTTTACTCCTCATTGTTTCTAAACACGATGTATACAAAATATTTTCTATTTATAAATTTTTATTTTCTATTCTGTTGTCCATTAAATGAAATCACATACATTCACACAAAATATTAAGTTTTTAGCTATACAGATGTGCTTAAGCTGAATTAAATCGTGTTAAAAACAAATTCGCCTGCTCGCATTAACATTGTACAGTGTGTTAAAAAACGACTAGAAGGTCTAATCTGACTAGCCTAATCGTAAATTAAGCCGCTTTCAATCAGTTTAAAGGCATCGTTCCTTTATGATAATTAGAAGCAATTCAATTAAAATAATTAGAGTGCTATAGATACCTGAAAGTATTTGTCAAGAAGATATGACTTTGAGGTTGTATATGTTTTGGCCAAAAAAGAAGTTTACACCTAACAAGTAATTGTAAGTAATTCTAGAAGAAGTGATACACACATAGTTGTTGCCGGAAAAGTGAGCTTTCAGATATCAATTTACCATAGGGTATAATCTTTCACATTTTTAAAATTAACGGCATTGTTTTAAGACACTAAGAGACTAGTAGTCTAGATTTCGATTCTATCTTTTTTCAAATACAAGATGTTAATAACTGGACTGCCAATTATTGAGAAAAGAACAAGACGAAAACTGCTTTCTAAGATACGACCCCAAAATTACAAATGTAAAAGTTTTCAGCACTCTTGAAAATTGTTTCTTTATGCAATTACCACATACCTCATTATTAGATGAAGATTCCCTAGACAAATTTAATTTTGACATAATGCTCATAATTCCGTCCGAAATACGCCTCCGTGTTGGACTCAGAAAGGGTTCAGATAACGGTGTGAGATCGTCTTCCTACAAAACTTATTGTTTTTAATATTATACAAAAAAAAACAACAACAACACCTACAGAACTTCCAGACTGTATAATTCGCGTTCCTTTCACTTTGAATTTCAAAATAACTTCCACAAGTTTCTTATTGCCTAACAACGATGCAACATACAAAATATTCTGACCAGTGGCATCTCTTTCATTCACATCAAAAGGCATAAAATACTCCCATTGCTCTGATGCATCTCTAAAAGAATAAACAACAAATTAAGAGAAACGGAGATAAACAGGAGAAACTATAACATACCTATATTTCTTCAATATATGTGAGGGGTATGGAAAATAAAATAGTAACTCTAAAATATCACAGTGGCCATTAATACAAGCCGCATGAATAGGTAACCATCGCTCAACAGTGTGTTGCTATAATGAGACATACCTATTACGTATTTAAAATAAAATAAAAAAAATCTTACTTGAACGAGTTCTGGAAACTTAATAAGAAGCATTTCGACGATTTCTCGGTGACCATGATAGCAGGCAATATATAAAGGAGAATATTTGGTAACTGAATGGCATCGACCGTCGGCGCCGAAATCTAGCAAAATTTTAACTATTTGACGATTGCCAGCTTCACAGGCACTACAACAATTGCATTTCATAATTTAGTTTAAGTATGTTTTAATACTTACGAAAATAACAATGTATTAGCTCCGCTCGGTGCCATATTAACAATAAGTTCACCATCTTTTTGTAATGACGACAAAAGCTGTTGTACAGAATTAACATCGCCCTGTAAACAAGCATGTCCCACGGCGGCATGTACATCCAGTCGTGCCTTTTCTTTAGCATCTAAAATTTAGATTGTAAAATTCTGTCAGAACAGTCGAATTTCCATTGATATATTGATAAGACTATTTACTTTCTTTATTTTTCCTATTATTTTTATTTTTAAAACTAAGCTTAAGAATATAAAATTATTAGTAAATACAACACTTAGAAAATACGCTAGAATAGCATTCTCAATCTCTTCTCTTTACGAACACCTTCTAAAAATCAAAATAAATTGACGAACTTCCCATAAAGATTCGTAAAGTTTGAGATAATATTCTCATTTTATCTTATTCAGTTTGAGATAACAGTAAATAAGCTATCACAATATTTTTTCACGAAACTATAAGGCTGATAAACCCTTAGGGGTTCGCCAACCACCGGTTGGGAATTGTTTCCGAATAGAAACCGGTATGATAAATTGTGGGAATTTTTTTGTTCTGCTAAAATCGACTATTAAAAATCATTCTATACGTCGAACATATGAACTGCTAATGAACGACTACCAAATAACAGCAGAATCTGTAATGAATAGGACAATAATGGGAAGAACTAAACAATTACTGACAATGAATATGGATAAACTAAATGTACCCATTGGTCTCCTCACAGGACATGTCACTATTAGGGTACACTTTTTTAACCCGTAACTGGTGAGGTCCAATTTTCGACACATAAAAGACACTGGTGAGATGGGGTCTCTCTAACCCCACCTCACCAGTTACGCATTAAGCTTGAACTTTCCAAATAAATGCATCGGCTCTGTAGAGAGTAGGAGAGGACATAAATTATATTATAAAAAAATAATGTAAGCACCAAGTTATATTAGTTTAAAATTTAAATTTAACAATCAAGTTGCAAATACAACAGCTATTTAACTTTTTGTCGCATAATAGCAGAACAATTAAGTGTTAATTGCCATTATTAGGTAGTAATAATTAAGTTATAAATTTAAAACAAAAGGAATCATCTTAAACTTTCTGTTTTTGTATCTAATTAAGTTTAAAACATTCACGTAATTAAACTATATTTTAAAGTCATAAAAAAACTTTATGTTCCAGATATTCATACCAGTACAAGGTGTTCTTTCATTTACTACTAATTGAAAAGATGCCTGATCTCATTATAATACCACACCTTTGTTTATTTTACCATATGCATAACCTATATAACTACTACATTGTAATAAGGAAAAACAGAGGCGTGTGTCATAATGTGATAGTTTTTGATAATTATAAGTGCATTTTTGATATTTCAGTTTAATATGTTTACTCGCACAAAATCTTACAATAATCTGAAGAAAAAGTAATAAAAGAGTTATATCTCAGGATAAATGCAATTTTAAAACAGGTTTATTTAAAGCATAAACACGATCTAAAACGATGCCTTTTCTCTTAATAAGATCTGAACAATTTACTTGAACTAATTGTTGTAAAGACTTACAGTTATTCAAATATTAAATTAAATAAACAATATATTTTTAGGGCGTAAAACAAGCTTTAGGAAAGCCCTTATAAAGTTTGTTTTTGAAAAAAGTTATTATTTGAAAAATTTCCAAAAATTTAGAATTATACCGTGGTGGTGAATGGTTCTAACCCACTAAAATACGTTTTGGGTAAAAGGCATT
>JABRWK010000064.1:74526-90522 GCA_013372445.1 Hypothenemus hampei
GTTTATAAGTTTTATTCGTAAAATAGATAATTATTATTATACGAGGTGTCCTAGGGAAAAGTTTTCATCCTGAATATCTTTTTTTGCTGACTTAAAAAAACATCAGAACACGTCAATTGAGATATTGAGGGGGATATCTTTTGATCTTAAATTCATGTATGTAGGGTTATATATTATTATTATTAGTGGCAAGAATTTTAAATGGTATGAGGGGTCAAGTGACATATCACTTTAAAAGTATTTCAAAACAAAACTTAGGGGCGTAATTAGATTTTAAATTTATTGATTGGTTTCTGCGAAAAAAAGTGGAAATATCCAAAAATTAAAAAATTTATTTTTTTTAACTATTAGGTTTTCGATACATGTTGTAAGGAACATTTTTCTTGGAAATGACGTCCTTAATCATTGGTTAAATTTACGAAAGTGATTTCCCTAATACCCTGTATGTATGTACAGGGTGTTAATTAAATTTGTTGACTGCATACATTTTAAAATTAAGATAGTAGAGTTCAACAATAATCAAGACCCATATACAAACAGTACAAAATCTTATACGTTTACAATAGAAAACAATAATAATAATTATTATTATTATGGAGAGCATTTAAATCTTTATTTGGTAAAAAATTCTTAAATCTAAAACTGAAGAAAACCAAATTTGAATTATTTTAAACACAGTACAGAGGTCAAGTAAAAAAATGAAAATGCTCTAATGTCTTTTCTTGAATTTTGGCCATGAAAAAGACGTAAATTAGGCCATGTATTTTAAGCAAGCACGACAAGCAGTTGTCTCAAGATAGAGTTTTAGATGCTCTACGATCTAAAAAAGAACGATCAAAATCGAATTGTAAATAAAGATTTTACAGGGGTTGTACGGTTTTAAGTGAATCACACTGTATATTATTTATATAGGGTGTTTGATAATACGATGTATTCCTTTGAAGAGATGATAGAGCATCAGGTAAAGAGTAAATTTAACATCTACATGCATATTCCAAAAGTCAATAGTTTTTAAGTTATTTCAATTTTTAATTTACTAATTCTTTAGTGCAAAAGAGGTACCGGCATTTTTTTATCTCTTTAGGGTGCGTTTAAGTTTGAAAGCACTAAGCCATTATATAGAACTATAAATCATTAATGAATTCATGTTTTGTCTGTTCTTTAAATAAATATTAAAATCCTATTTTCCTAAATTGTTATTGTAATTATATTTTCTATTTTTTTTTCAATTTCCAATCGAAAGCTATTAGGTTTTTGTTGCTTTTTTTTGAACGCAACCCTTGTCATTAACGTCAATTAAAGTGACAAAATTATTTTTGTGATAATGCCATTTTTTGGAAAAAGACCCTTTTCTTCTCAACAATTATAATAATTTCTTCGATATTCATTGCATCACTACTACGTCTTCACTAGTGCTAACACGTATATTAATAGTTCCAAGAAAGTATTCTTACAAGTCGGTTAAATCGTGAACTATAAAAAAATGCCGGTATTTCCTTTGCGTTCAAGTAGATGGCGCTGAAACGTGTTTTTCAATTCAAACTTTCGGCAACATGAGTTGGCGTAATGTTATTCAGTTTTTTTTTGTATTTTGTTCGTATGTAGAGAAAAGAGGATTTGTTTTGCGTTTGAAATGTGTGTGAATTGTATCCTAATTATTTAATTTATTGTGTGTATATTTGGAAGCTGTAAATGCCGTAGTGTATGCTGAAAACTGGCCATGAAAATATTTGGAAAATTTCAGACTTGGAAGTATTCGTCCAGGACGTGTACAGCCGAATGATAAGTCCTAGTTTTATACATATTTATGTAGTTTTTCCGATTTTCTCCTTGTTTGGACTAACGCTTTACACTGTTTATATTTTACCTCATTCTATGGAGGAAAAAAACTAACTTTGAGCCTGTCTCATGAGTGACCGTACTTTTTCTCGTTGAGTGTTCTCTCATGAACTTTTTAAAAGATCAGTTACACGATCAGTACAGTTTTCATTTCTGTTCCAGTTGAAAAATTAAAATCTAAATTGGAATGTTTAACTTGTTGGGTGATTAGACTATCAGTTTTTGAAATGCTAAAATAGGAATAGAATGGTTAATTGAACTGTCCGCATAAGTAAGAGGTTCTTAAAACAAACTATACATATTCAGTTACACAGTTTTTCATTTCTGATATCATATATAAGCGGTAAACTGTGTGAACTCCAAAGTTGGGTCAGTTATGTATACAGTTAACAAACAAGTGTTATTTGTCATATGATTTGTAATGAAAAAATACGCAGTTATCTCACTTTAACGTATAAATGTTAGACCTTTTTTGATTTATACCCATCGATATGCTAAACTTACATCCAAAATTTCGTGAAATTAAGATTTAGTACCCTGTATCTCAAAAGTAAAACCTATTTGTATATACGGTATATTGATTTAAAGTTTATTTCTTTTTTCGGACACAGAAACCCACAGTAAACGGTTGATAGACCTATTCTGAAATACACTACATATATTATAAATTTTTATACTTCGCTATGTATACATTGAAATGTCGCTTATTACAAATAAATATTTCGTTATTTGAATAAATGTGCTATTCTCATTTTGTTTTGTAATTATAAGTATAAGTCATAGTAAATTTATGATTGTCATTCAAAACCCGAAATATAAAAATAGCACTTGAAGCAATACTTGAAAAATAACAAAAATAACATGGAAATATGCCATACAGCCTCATCTGCAAACTAATTTTAGTTTAATTTTTCTTTCTATCTTTATTACTAAATGTTTGTATAAATTTATAAAAATTAAAACAAAAAGAAATTTATTTAGAAATCACATCTTAGTCAAACAAATAGTTATTATTTGGAAACTAATTGTTTCTTTTTGTAGATACGAGAGAGCCCGCACTTGTATGCGTTTGAGACGTAAAATCTTGAATGTAATAGCCATTTACATTCAGTTTTTATTTTACCATTAAATACCATTTACACCAGTGAAACGCTATTGCAGAATTTTCTGAAACCTTGCTAATATGTTAAAAGGACAATGCAATCACCAGGAGATGAGATGCATACTTAAGTTAAGTTACTTTTTTACTCCACCTTATTCCATTAATTTAATTTATATCATTTGACTTTTGCTCCATGTTTAAATTAGTTTAGTTTCTTCTTTTTTCATTTTTTGATAGTGAACAATTGCCTATTTTCATTTTATACCAAGCGATGTATATATGGTTGCATATGGATTATATACAAGTTCTAAGCAAGAGTTGTTGCAGTGAAAATCTAATTCATCCAGGCGTGTTATGATGCTAGGATTTCATATATAGTATAAAATCAGTTCTTATTAAAAAAATAAGTATTCTTTTGAAACTAATTGATTTATTTTGTAGATATGAGAGAGTATGTACAACATGTGTGAGTTTATGACTTGAAATATCGACTGTAAAGATTATCCAAGACAAGGTGTTATTATGAAGATTCAGAAAGCATTGTTAGTACGTTAAGAGGACAATGCAGCTATTAGCAAGAGATGCATGCTTAAGTTATTCTTACACTCTACCTTACCTTATTAATTTAATTTCTATCATTTGACTTTTGCTCCGTATTTAAATTAGTTTAGTTTCCTCATTCTTCATTTCTTAATACCATTTCTAAACAATTTGTCAACTATTTTTATTTTATGCCTATCTGTGTATGTATGGTTGCCTGTATGTATGTATGAATTATACATACAGTATGGAAAGCTGAGACAGGGCCAATTTCTAGAAAGGAGGCCGAGAGAGATGCAACATATAGAAATTTCTATATGTATATGACTATATGCTGCATCTCTCTCGGTGCATCCTTTTCTACAAATTGGCCCTGTCTCAACTTTCCATACTGCATACAAGTTTTGACCAAGAGTTTCTGGAATGAAAATCTCATTTATCTAAACGTGATATGATCTAGGATTTAATACACGTAAAAACTAGTTCTTATTCAAACAAATAGGTAGTGTTTTGAAAATAATTATTTCTTTTTTTGTAGATATGAAAGAATATGTACAGTGGTATTCAAAAAAAAAACCATACACCGACTAAAGAGGGCAGTTTGACAATTACATGTAATTTAAATGTGATTGTCAAATTTCTCTCTCTAGTCGGCGTATGGTTATTTTTTGAATACCACTGTACAACTTGTATGACTTATTTTCATTTTATACCAATTGATGTATTTATGGGTGTCTATGGATTATGTGCAAATTCAGACCAAGAATTTCTGGAGTGACAATCTTATTTATCTAAAAGCGGTATTAAGCGAGGCATTAATATGTGTAAAATCAGATCTTATTAAAAAAATAGATCATATTTTAAACAGATTGTTTCTTTTTTGTAGGTAGGAGGAAGCATGTACAACTGTATGAGTTTATCCCATGAAATCTTCACTGCAACAGCTATGCAAGGCAAGGCGCTACTGTATTGATTCAGAAAACCTTGTTAATATATTAAGAGGACAATGCAATAATTAGAAGCAGATAAGATCTAAGTTAAGTTACTCTTTTCCACTCTACTGTATGCTGTTAATTTAATTTGTATAATGTTTTTTTGCTCCATGTTTAAATTGGTTTAATTTTTTTATTCTTCTTTTCTTGATAACATTTGCGAACAATTTGTCAACTATTTTCTTATAATATATGTATGTATGTATGTATGTATGTATGTATGGTTTCCTACAGATTATATGCAAATTCTGACCAAGAATTTCTAGAGTGACAATCTCATTTATCTAAAGGTGCTATGATGCCAAAATTTAATACAGTAGAACCCCGATTATCCGGTTTAATGACTGGAACTTATTTATTAACATCTGGTAAAATGCCAGTTTATTTTGCTATTAGGTCTATTCGTACAGAAATCTTCAATCAGTCAGATCCAATAAGATTGCGCTAAAATAATCATGTGGCAGTTTACAAACTTTTTTTGATCAGTCAACGTGACGCTGACTGACTAGAGATTTCTGTGCGAATAGACCTATTATAAATTAATTACCATGATTTACAACTGTAACAAAAAATTTAATTTGAGCCTCATTGCAAAGGAGTGTCTACTGTCTAGGTTCATACTACATTTAGTATTTTTTATTTTTGACTGACATCGGTCTGCCGAATATTTTTCCTATTTTCGCCGGTTCATATGTATAAAAGATTGGGAAACGTTCCAACTATATGGGCATAGATTACCCAGTAAAACAGATAAACAAGGACCGGATAATCGGGGTTCTACTGTATGCATAAATTCAAAAAATAGGTATCCTTTTAAAACTAATTGTTTCTTTTTTGTAGGTATGAGAAAGCACGCACTTCTTGTATATTTTTGTAAAATCTTGACTGCAATGGCCATCCAAGGCAAGGCGCTATTCTAGAGGCTGAGGAAACCTTGTTAAAACATCAAGAGGACAATGTTCCCATTAGGAGGAGATACATGTTTAAGTCGAGGTACTCTTTTACACTCTACCTTACCTTATTAATTCAATTTGTATCATTTGACTTTTGCTCCATGTTTAAATTAGTTCAATTTGTTCATTTTTCATTTCTTGATTATGAACAATTTTGTTGCCTGTTTTCATTTTATATTAAACGATGTATGTATGGTTGCCTAAAGGTTATGTTCAAATTCTAACCAAGTGTTTCTTCAATGAATATCACGAATATCAAGTGGTATGATGTTAAGATTTAATGTAAACCCAGGAATAAAAAACAGGTCATTTAGATTTTTAGATTTTTTCAAATAATATTTTCTTCTATACCACTGGTCCTATTTCATATATTTTTTTTTTAATATCTAAGCTTTTTCTTCGGAAACGATTTAGTATTTAAAATAGTTGATAGGAATTAATAAGTACGCTACACTTAACGATGCGAACTTAACGTGTGGGGAAGTGTAAGCCTTGCTGATTGCTTTTTTAAGGTCGAGACACACATCCGCACAGACACCATCACGACACTCTGCCGAGTGTTGGCCTGGTGACGGTGTAGGGCGAATGAAACCACACTTGTCTGTACGTCATCCGTGTACAGCACACAGGAGTTATTCCTTCTCTATTTAGTTTCCTATTACCCTTACATTTTCTGGTTAAATTTTAATTCAGTATTCTTTGTAGTTTTGAATCAGCTAATTTGTTTGATTTGCAAAATGTTTAGAAACTTTAATAATAGCAAATTAGCAATAATGACACTTGCTTTGGAAGAAGATGCTAATTGGAAAAAATGTCAAAGAAGTAGAAAATGAATGTGTGCATAGTGCCTGGAAAAAGATTGATTGAAGAGGAGTTTTCAACTCTTTTTCCTCGTCAAATAGATGATGAAACAAAATTCAATTAAATTTCAAATTTCTTCAATAAGCCTTTCAATATTCATTTTTTACTATTTTTTATTATGTTTTTAGCAAAGGGGGGAGGGGGGAGAGCGATACCGCACCGTGGTAGTCAAAAGTTAAAATAAAACTTATTGTTGATTGTGCAGCGCGTGTTGAATAGTTGTGACGGTATCGGTGCGGACAAGTGTAGTGTTTTGTAACTGATAAGTGTTGGATTTTCCTTGATTTATTGTATTTGTTTTCTTTTACGAATAGTAAATGGAGATTTTTTCACATATTTTTAATTTTTTAAATATGAGTTCCTTTTTTGGAAAATATATGCAAAAATCCTCATTTTCTGTTCAAATTAAAACAAATAGAATCAATCAAGGTATATCCAACACTTATTAACGTACAGTGCAAGAAAACTTATCATGGTATATGACACTATTGTAATAAAGCGCAAAAATCAACAGCCAACAATTAAACCTGCTTTTGAAGATTTTAGATTTTTGTACTTCCCTTTGTGTATGTATGGTTGCCTATAGATTATGTGCAAATTCTGATGCAAGAATTTCTTCAGTAAAAATCTAATTTGGGTCCGTAACGTATTATCACCTTTTTTGTTTACAAGAAAAAAAAAGTACGTTTTTGGGCTTCTTAGGACACCATCTAACCAAAAAGTGAGGGTCTTTTAAATTTTTTCATTTTTTCATTACTTAACTGTCTTACGGGACCTGGGAATGAAAAGGGGGGAGGGTGGGGTAATAAATATAATTCAGTTTTAAGATTTTTGACGCTGACGCATTTATGTCGTCGTTTATTAATCATGACAAATCCCTCATAAGGCTTAACGCCTCATGCTTCCCTGGCCTCCGGCCTCTTACCTCAATCTCAAGCTCAGCTCCTTGCCGGCCGCATTCGCCACTTTGTTTCAGATTTCAAACGTCCTGATCCAGCTCAAAATAAAAGGTGTTTTCTTAGTCTGGCTGCTCTCCTTTAACCTACTGCTAGCTAAACTACCACCAGCTCAAAGGGTCATAGCAACACGCAACCTCTCCGGGAGCGACAACCCGAAATACCGTTGGGGAGGAAAATAACCTAACCTATTATACCCCACCCAGCATCTCTATTCACTTCCCGGTCCCGTAAGACAGTTAAGTATTGAAAATATGAAAAATAATCAAAAAAAAATTGAGCATAAATGAAAAAATTTAAAAGACCCTCACTTTTTGGTTAGATGGTGTCCTAAGAAGACCAAAAACGTGTTTTTTTTTGTAAACAAAAAAGGTGATAAAACGTTACGTAGCCTATAATTTATTCAGACGTGGTTTGATGCTAACAATAAGATTTAATATATAGCTCGTTTTCGGCCGCTATGCACATGGAGTTTTAGTGAATGCAAATGAAACGCAATTAGGCGATTGATAAATGCGAGAGATACAGGCTATTATCAACGAAATAGTATGAATGAAATGAAAAATGAAATGGAAGTTGTAGCCTGTCTATCTCGCACTTATCAATCGCCTAATAGCGTTGCATTTGCATTCACTAAAACTCCATGTACATAGTGGCCGAAAACGAGGTGTATGTAAGTTCAGTTCTTATTCAAACAAATAGATATTCTTTTGAAACTAATTTTTTTTTCTTGTAGATATGATAGGGCACGCACTATTTGTATGTAGTTTGTGCCTTGAAATATTGATTGCAACAGCCATCCAAGTAGAGACGCTATTCTGGAGTTTCAGAAAACCTTGTTAATATGTTAAGAGGATAATGCTGTCATTAGGACGAGATACCTGTTTAAGTTGAGTTACTCTTATTTACTCGACTCTATTAATTTAGTTAGTATCCCTTGACTTTCACTTCATGTTTAAATTACTTCAATTTCTTCATTCTTCATTTCTTGATTATAAACAATTTTGTTACCTATTTTCATTTTTTACCAAACGGTTGCCTATGAATTATGTTCAAATTTTGACTAAGAGTTTCATCAATGAAAGTCTCGTTTATTGATATAACATGATATGATGCTAGGATTTAATATGTATGAAAATGAGTATTTATTCATACAAGTAGGTATTCTTTTGAAACTAATTGTTTATTTTTTTTAGTTACAAGGGAGCATGTACAACTAGTATAAGTTTGTGATGTCAAATCTTGACTGCAAGGATCATCCACGACAAGGTGCTCTTGCAGAAATGCAAAAAATCTTGTTAATATATCAAGAGGACAATGCAACCATTCGGAGGAAATAAGAATGCTAGATAACTTGAAATTATATCTTCCAATCATTAATTAAGGAGTTAAATTAAAACGTTACTATGGTTCGTGACAAAATGAGAGAGAATTATTACGATTTTCTAATTTTTTTCGGATTGAATTTGTCTAATTCCTTCATATTGCATACATTAGGAAAATACAGTAGTGTGTATAATTTGATAATTTTCAACAGAGATTTCCTGAGTTTGGCATAGTTTGGTTCAATTTTTATCATAAAAAGTGGCTCAATCATTTCTGTATCCTTGGCGGAGTAACCCAGATTATAAATAAGGAATCAGTAAACGAAACTTTAATAAAAAAACCAAGATTATACAGCTATTAAAGCTATATCAGAAAAATATTAAATAATTGAGCTCTTAATAAAGAATTATTGTATAAAAACTAACAATATTATTATTATTATGTAACATTATTTATATTATTTATGGGACTTGGTTCTAAAAGGACAAATATCAATTTTGATAGTTTTGAGTAAGAACTGAAATATTTTAAATTTTTTGATATCAGAACACAATACAATAACTATAACGTGAATTATTATTATTATTATTATTATAAAAATGTGGATATTGATCATTTTAAAATGATTATAATTTTGACAATTGGTCCTTTGACTTCTCTAACTTCAAATCTGTTAAGGTAAAAATATTGGGTTTTATTTCATTTGTTGCTTTCGGTTTTTCGAATAAAAAAATAAACTGAAGATTGGTATATTTGGACATTGGACATTGGCCCTTTTAGAACCAAGCCCCAGATTTATTATTTTAACACGCTGACTGCCAACAACTACGAGTTAAATTGTACTCAGCATTTGGGTCTAGGAAGCCAACTACGAGAAAACTCTTAATGTTTAAATGAGTTTGAATTAGATTGGCGTCTGGTACCCGATTCTTAAAAGTCATCTTGGGAGTCAACATGTTAATAAATAACAAGCATCCTTTTTGAATGTGATAACAATCAATATTAATTACGGCATTCTTTACATATCTATGAGTTTGTAAAGATGTAGCGTTTTTATTATGGTATGTTTTACAATTTCCTCTAATTTTTGTTTCAAGAATCCTTTGTATAATTAGTTTATTGATTATTCTTTTGTTTTTATAAAAATCAGTTATGTTACAGTACAACATGTATGTAACAAATAATAAATATATTATCATTATCATATAAAATATATAGGGAACAAAACTATAAAGACGCTGCTCGTACCACCATTTATTAAATGTAGATCAAATTATTTTCAAAATAGAAAAATTTCTAAATAATTCTTCATTGAAGATATTATTGATAGATGGCGGTGCAAACAGAGAAAATCTACAGTGGCGACAATAGGGGTCTCATTTTTGATTGGTTCTCTAGATCACGTGGTTTTAGCCGCAATGTTATTGCTAAATCGTATTTTCTACTTTTAACGTTAGCGTGCATTTCTTATGTTGTTAGTGATTAAAAAATATAAGTATAAAAATTAAAATTNTTTTATTAAAAAAATATAATTTTTGTGTAATTATAGGATGTTTCTGAAAAAAAAATAGAGCATTTAATCAGAAGTTAAGCAGCTCAAAAAAAGTCGATCTGATTTATAGTAGTGGTCATACAGCAATTTTTAAAAATATTGAAAGCGTAAGTTACAAAATGTCAATTTATTAAAGGTCTATTAACTGTTTATTATATTTTGTTTTTGTCGTTTGGATACAAATATTACAATTTTTTATTAATTATTTCGTTCATTTTCAGTCATGGTAAAACTGTATCATTGATTTTTTAGAGATTTTTTGAGAAAATTTATAATTCAGTGTTACGAAGATTGAGAGAAGTAAACGTGAACGTTTTCAGAAGTTAGTGTCTATATAGATCAATTTTCTCGCATTAGCAAAAAACTTGAAACAACAGGGTAAGTAGCAGCTTAAAATTGTGGACACATAAGACAATTACCAGGAGTACAACCGATCAATATATATAATTTTATTTTTATCCTCAATGCATTTAGAATATAGAATTTACTCTAATTGATTCAAGAAATATAAGAAGATTATTGGATAGTGGTTTATTTGGTAGGAGACTGACAAAAAAGAACACTGCTCTCAAAAAAATGTGATGACCTGATTATTTTTACTTGAGGAATACGTTCATTGGACTATAGAACAGTGGAAACGAGTCAAATGTCAGTGACGAATCTAAATTTAATTTATTTAGAAGCAATGGACTGTTGCATTTGACGTCGTACAGTATCAAGTTTGAACAAAAGTGAAACAGGTTGCTCTATTGCGGTTTGCGGTTGCTTTTCAGGCTTTAACAGAGGTAATCTTCATCGTATAGAAGCGTTTATAAGTTTTATTCGTAAAATAGATAATTATTATTATACGAGGTGTCCTAGGGAAAAGTTTTCATCCTGAATATCTTTTTTTGCTGACTTAAAAAAACATCAGAACACGTCAATTGAGATATTGAGGGGGATATCTTTTGATCTTAAATTCATGTATGTAGGGTTATATATTATTATTATTAGTGGCAAGAATTTTAAATGGTATGAGGGGTCAAGTGACATATCACTTTAAAAGTATTTCAAAACAAAACTTAGGGGCGTAATTAGATTTTAAATTTATTGATTGGTTTCTGCGAAAAAAAGTGGAAATATCCAAAAATTAAAAAATTTATTTTTTTTAACTATTAGGTTTTCGATACATGTTGTAAGGAACATTTTTCTTGGAAATGACGTCCTTAATCATTGGTTAAATTTACGAAAGTGATTTCCCTAATACCCTGTATGTATGTACAGGGTGTTAATTAAATTTGTTGACTGCATACATTTTAAAATTAAGATAGTAGAGTTCAACAATAATCAAGACCCATATACAAACAGTACAAAATCTTATACGTTTACAATAGAAAACAATAATAATAATTATTATTATTATGGAGAGCATTTAAATCTTTATTTGGTAAAAAATTCTTAAATCTAAAACTGAAGAAAACCAAATTTGAATTATTTTAAACACAGTACAGAGGTCAAGTAAAAAAATGAAAATGCTCTAATGTCTTTTCTTGAATTTTGGCCATGAAAAAGACGTAAATTAGGCCATGTATTTTAAGCAAGCACGACAAGCAGTTGTCTCAAGATAGAGTTTTAGATGCTCTACGATCTAAAAAAGAACGATCAAAATCGAATTGTAAATAAAGATTTTACAGGGGTTGTACGGTTTTAAGTGAATCACACTGTATATTATTTATATAGGGTGTTTGATAATACGATGTATTCCTTTGAAGAGATGATAGAGCATCAGGTAAAGAGTAAATTTAACATCTACATGCATATTCCAAAAGTCAATAGTTTTTAAGTTATTTCAATTTTTAATTTACTAATTCTTTAGTGCAAAAGAGGTACCGGCATTTTTTTATCTCTTTAGGGTGCGTTTAAGTTTGAAAGCACTAAGCCATTATATAGAACTATAAATCATTAATGAATTCATGTTTTGTCTGTTCTTTAAATAAATATTAAAATCCTATTTTCCTAAATTGTTATTGTAATTATATTTTCTATTTTTTTTCAATTTCCAATCGAAAGCTATTAGGTTTTTGTTGCTTTTTTTTGAACGCAACCCTTGTCATTAACGTCAATTAAAGTGACAAAATTATTTTTGTGATAATGCCATTTTTTGGAAAAAGACCCTTTTCTTCTCAACAATTATAATAATTTCTTCGATATTCATTGCATCACTACTACGTCTTCACTAGTGCTAACACGTATATTAATAGTTCCAAGAAAGTATTCTTACAAGTCGGTTAAATCGTGAACTATAAAAAAATGCCGGTATTTCCTTTGCGTTCAAGTAGATGGCGCTGAAACGTGTTTTTCAATTCAAACTTTCGGCAACATGAGTTGGCGTAATGTTATTCAGTTTTTTTTGTATTTTGTTCGTATGTAGAGAAAAGAGGATTTGTTTTGCGTTTGAAATGTGTGTGAATTGTATCCTAATTATTTAATTTATTGTGTGTATATTTGGAAGCTGTAAATGCCGTAGTGTATGCTGAAAACTGGCCATGAAAATATTTGGAAAATTTCAGACTTGGAAGTATTCGTCCAGGACGTGTACAGCCGAATGATAAGTCCTAGTTTTATACATATTTATGTAGTTTTTCCGATTTTCTCCTTGTTTGGACTAACGCTTTACACTGTTTATATTTTACCTCATTCTATGGAGGAAAAAAACTAACTTTGAGCCTGTCTCATGAGTGACCGTACTTTTTCTCGTTGAGTGTTCTCTCATGAACTTTTTAAAAGATCAGTTACACGATCAGTACAGTTTTCATTTCTGTTCCAGTTGAAAAATTAAAATCTAAATTGGAATGTTTAACTTGTTGGGTGATTAGACTATCAGTTTTTGAAATGCTAAAATAGGAATAGAATGGTTAATTGAACTGTCCGCATAAGTAAGAGGTTCTTAAAACAAACTATACATATTCAGTTACACAGTTTTTCATTTCTGATATCATATATAAGCGGTAAACTGTGTGAACTCCAAAGTTGGGTCAGTTATGTATACAGTTAACAAACAAGTGTTATTTGTCATATGATTTGTAATGAAAAAATACGCAGTTATCTCACTTTAACGTATAAATGTTAGACCTTTTTTGATTTATACCCATCGATATGCTAAACTTACATCCAAAATTTCGTGAAATTAAGATTTAGTACCCTGTATCTCAAAAGTAAAACCTATTTGTATATACGGTATATTGATTTAAAGTTTATTTCTTTTTTCGGACACAGAAACCCACAGTAAACGGTTGATAGACCTATTCTGAAATACACTACATATATTATAAATTTTTATACTTCGCTATGTATACATTGAAATGTCGCTTATTACAAATAAATATTTCGTTATTTGAATAAATGTGCTATTCTCATTTTGTTTTGTAATTATAAGTATAAGTCATAGTAAATTTATGATTGTCATTCAAAACCCGAAATATAAAAATAGCACTTGAAGCAATACTTGAAAAATAACAAAAATAACATGGAAATATGCCATACAGCCTCATCTGCAAACTAATTTTAGTTTAATTTTTCTTTCTATCTTTATTACTAAATGTTTGTATAAATTTATAAAAATTAAAACAAAAAGAAATTTATTTAGAAATCACATCTTAGTCAAACAAATAGTTATTATTTGGAAACTAATTGTTTCTTTTTGTAGATACGAGAGAGCCCGCACTTGTATGCGTTTGAGACGTAAAATCTTGAATGTAATAGCCATTTACATTCAGTTTTTATTTTACCATTAAATACCATTTACACCAGTGAAACGCTATTGCAGAATTTTCTGAAACCTTGCTAATATGTTAAAAGGACAATGCAATCACCAGGAGATGAGATGCATACTTAAGTTAAGTTACTTTTTTACTCCACCTTATTCCATTAATTTAATTTATATCATTTGACTTTTGCTCCATGTTTAAATTAGTTTAGTTTCTTCATTTTTCATTTTTTGATAGTGAACAATTGCCTATTTTCATTTTATACCAAGCGATGTATATATGGTTGCATATGGATTATATACAAGTTCTAAGCAAGAGTTGTTGCAGTGAAAATCTAATTCATCCAGGCGTGTTATGATGCTAGGATTTCATATATAGTATAAAATCAGTTCTTATTAAAAAAATAAGTATTCTTTTGAAACTAATTGATTTATTTTGTAGATATGAGAGAGTATGTACAACATGTGTGAGTTTATGACTTGAAATATCGACTGTAAAGATTATCCAAGACAAGGTGTTATTATGAAGATTCAGAAAGCATTGTTAGTACGTTAAGAGGACAATGCAGCTATTAGCAAGAGATGCATGCTTAAGTTATTCTTACACTCTACCTTACCTTATTAATTTAATTTCTATCATTTGACTTTTGCTCCGTATTTAAATTAGTTTAGTTTCCTCATTCTTCATTTCTTAATACCATTTCTAAACAATTTGTCAACTATTTTTATTTTATGCCTATCTGTGTATGTATGGTTGCCTGTATGTATGTATGAATTATACATACAGTATGGAAAGCTGAGACAGGGCCAATTTCTAGAAAGGAGGCCGAGAGAGATGCAACATATAGAAATTTCTATATGTATATGACTATATGCTGCATCTCTCTCGGTGCATCCTTTTCTACAAATTGGCCCTGTCTCAACTTTCCATACTGCATACAAGTTTTGACCAAGAGTTTCTGGAATGAAAATCTCATTTATCTAAACGTGATATGATCTAGGATTTAATACACGTAAAAACTAGTTCTTATTCAAACAAATAGGTAGTGTTTTGAAAATAATTATTTCTTTTTTTGTAGATATGAAAGAATATGTACAGTGGTATTCAAAAAAAAAACCATACACCGACTAAAGAGGGCAGTTTGACAATTACATGTAATTTAAATGTGATTGTCAAATTTCTCTCTCTAGTCGGCGTATGGTTATTTTTTGAATACCACTGTACAACTTGTATGACTTATTTTCATTTTATACCAATTGATGTATTTATGGGTGTCTATGGATTATGTGCAAATTCAGACCAAGAATTTCTGGAGTGACAATCTTATTTATCTAAAAGCGGTATTAAGCGAGGCATTAATATGTGTAAAATCAGATCTTATTAAAAAAATAGATCATATTTTAAACAGATTGTTTCTTTTTTGTAGGTAGGAGGAAGCATGTACAACTGTATGAGTTTATCCCATGAAATCTTCACTGCAACAGCTATGCAAGGCAAGGCGCTACTGTATTGATTCAGAAAACCTTGTTAATATATTAAGAGGACAATGCAATAATTAGAAGCAGATAAGATCTAAGTTAAGTTACTCTTTTCCACTCTACTGTATGCTGTTAATTTAATTTGTATAATGTTTTTTTGCTCCATGTTTAAATTGGTTTAATTTTTTTATTCTTCTTTTCTTGATAACATTTGCGAACAATTTGTCAACTATTTTCTTATAATATATGTATGTATGTATGTATGTATGTATGTATGGTTTCCTACAGATTATATGCAAATTCTGACCAAGAATTTCTAGAGTGACAATCTCATTTATCTAAAGGTGCTATGATGCCAAAATTTAATACAGTAGAACCCCGATTATCCGGTTTAATGACTGGAACTTATTTATTAACATCTGGTAAAATGCCAGTTTATTTTGCTATTAGGTCTATTCGTACAGAAATCTTCAATCAGTCAGATCCAATAAGATTGCGCTAAAATAATCATGTGGCAGTTTACAAACTTTTTTTGATCAGTCAACGTGACGCTGACTGACTAGAGATTTCTGTGCGAATAGACCTATTATAAATTAATTACCATGATTTACAACTGTAACAAAAAATTTAATTTGAGCCTCATTGCAAAGG
>JABRWK010000064.1:95834-169905 GCA_013372445.1 Hypothenemus hampei
GCTAAAGGCATTGTGGCTAGGGTCACCTTGACCTTCGGTATTGTCCTTGGAGTTAATTCTGGTAACAAATTAAAAGTATATGTTATTTTTTGTTATATACTTTTTCAAAAAAATTAATATTTTTTCAAAGAAAGTTGAAAAAAGTTATTGGCATTGAAATAGAATATATTTTTATATAGGAAAGTGGTTTTAACTCATTTTTGCAAAAAATCGAGATACGATCTTCTTATTTGCGAGCGTCGATATATACTTAATGTGTATGAGCGTTTTTGCAACAAACACACCCCTGATTTTTAATATAATTTGTAGAAGACTTTAGGGATGTAATGTATTTATTATTACATGAACTTTATAAATATTAGAAAAATATTTTTCCCGTATAAACACAATGCAAAAATGCTACTACGAATGACTTACCGTTTAAATTATAAAATCTATATTTAACATAAATCTTTTTTAATTAAAATTAATTTCAATTGTTAAAGTTGACAGCGGAGAACTTAGAAAACTTCAAACTTTTGAAATCCTTTACTGTTAGATTACATAAAATAGATATAGAGTATTCAAGTTCTGAGACAACCTAATGTCGTCTATCGACTGATGCCAATATTGTGGTATGTGGAAAAAGATAAAATATTGGGACTATTGCTTAAAAAGTAGAGCTTACATAAAAATACTAACTTACTTCGAACTATCTTCGGAGTTTCAGATTTTAGACGCTTAATATTTTCGGACTTTGGCGTCGCATTTATCTTCCTCTTTACATTTGATGTCATAGTTGGGGTCACCATGTTGCTGGTCGATGGGAATAAAGCCATGGCTGCTTTTGATGTACCTGGGACAATGGTAGCATCTCTTTGCTGTTTACGTGCGCTAAGTTTAAGTTTCTTCTGCTGATGGAAGGTAATAGATAATATATAAACTGTTACTGGAAATTTATGCCCTTTATATATAGGTAATATTTACATTTTCTCTTTCTTCGTGCAGCTGAGAGATATGTTCTTGTGCTGTTTTGCCATATGTTAGAAATGGGACGTTATATTTCTGTGAATACTGTTCGGCTAGCAATAATATTTGCTCCTCCAGTTTTGGAACTTGGGTTGATAATTTATTTCGTTCTTTTTCTTCTAATAACAGCTTGCCTCCTCGATTTTTGTATCGATTCGTACTGGTGGTAGCGGCGGTTTCCTCCAAAGTTATGACCTATTAATTAATTCGAGTAAACCATAAAAAGTATTTTTCCCAATTAAACATACACGTTTCCAAAGCTCCTGATGTTTCTCAATGGCATGTAATAGTTTTTTATTTTCTTCATAATAATTTTTCCATTTTTGTAATTCAACTTCAAAGATTTCCAAAAGATCTTCAGAATAATAATCGCAGTCAAAATATTCAAAATTATTTTTTTCTTCCTCTGAACAATGACACATTGTCCATATGGCTGCTAGTTCATCGCGTAACTTATCCACAAATACCTATTAAAACAAATTGTTAAATATAAAATAGGGTATATTTTACCACAAAATTAATTATTATCACACGTATAGAGAAATTAAAGGTGATACCAGGAAAAAAAATCTCTTAAACCACTGAATTTTTGTAGAAATCCTTGTATGGAGAAAATCTCACAAGCAGTGTTTCGTTAAAATATTGGATGTCAGCAAGAAGTTTATTGAAACTGTTTTAAACAAAAAACGAGTTATCCTTTCAGGAATAATACCTCTGGATCAAAGAAGTAATCACCACAATGAAAGAAAAACTTGTGATGCAGATATTGATATTGCCCGTAACCGTATAATTTCTATATCGTCATATGAATTAGTTTTACGTTCAACATTCAACAGTGTCTACCCATACCTGATATCAAAAACTCAGTTGTGGTAATGAAATCGGTTCATGCTTCTACGAATTTCTAACAAAGGATTTAGACGAGACTGTTACTCATATAACAGACATACGCATATGGAATGTGACACCGACTACAGTTTGATTGAGAGACCAAAAAGATATAATAGACAAGTTGAGCATCCTCATGACTGGTTAAAATATGAAAAGGATAACCATTCCTTTCTAGTCAAAACAACATTTGAAGAAAACGAGAGATGGTTTAAGATGGTTTTTTCCTCAAGGAGATGTAAACTCTGAGAGCTTTTTACAGAAATTTGATTACTGATCGAGTATTTTCAAGTATTATAACTAATGAAATTTAAATTCATCATGAATATGTAGTTTCGTATACAAGTATTATACATAAAGGGTTAAGTCCCGAATAATAAATTTTAGTAATTGTGCAAAATAAGATAAGTCGTATCAAAAACGTGTTCAGCAAAATGTTCTTCTTTAATATTCATACCCCAGAATAGGTGCTTCTAAATAAATGTACTTGACAAAATTTGGAAATTATATCACACGTACAAAAGTCACAAATTGTGTAGAAATTTCACCGAAACTTTCAAATTATTTTCTCCGCTTTTGACATTTTTTGACTTAACCCCTTTTACCCGCGCATCAGCGATATAATAAGTGAAATTATTCACCTTGATGTTGGCCTTTTTTATTTCATTACATCTTTTGTCTTCTGCTCTGAGAGCTTGTAAAGTATCCAACGAAATACCGGTATAGTGTGAACGAAATTCGTCTTGATCTCTTAAGTCGACTTCCAACAATTTCCAAAGATCTTCAATTCTAAGTCGCAAACGATCAATCTCTTCTTTGGTGGATTTTTTAATTGCTTCTAAATCTTTAACGAATAGATCTAATTGTTCCATGTTTTCTGAAGAAAACACAAAATCGTGTGAAGTCAAAACCTTTAAAATAGTCGAAAATTAATTTAATTATTAAGATATATTTGAAAAATATATACCATCTTTTCAAATTCATTATTAGGTTTGTATTTAATTTCATTGACTAGTTCTTCAATGAAATGTTTCTTTTCAATATAAAGTTCTTCCCTCTCAAATTTCATTGCTTCTAATTCTTCTATATTAGCGTGCAGTTCTTCCAATTGTTCTCGCGAAGGCAAAGGTGGATACGATAAAACTACTTTGGGTTCTATTTTTAACCGTTTACAACATGAAGCTTGTTTTTTGTTTAAAGCGTTCAGTTCCTCTTTTCTAGCTTCAATTATTTCTTCATATCTATTAATTTACAAACAAGATTAGAGTTATGTGTAAGCATACGAGGTACAAACTTTTTAATTTCCTTGGCCAACTGAAGTTTTTCTTCATACAGGCATAATGTGTTGGCACCAATTTTTACTGGAGTTGGTTCTTTTAATTCCGTGCAGACATCCCGTAGTTTTTTGAAAAATTTTTTAATATCAGCCATAACGTCGTCTTGAACCTTTGACATGTCTATAACCATATCCGATATTGTTTGATCTGCAATTAACTATATATTTTTCATTTCTAATACATATATGTTAGGTATGCATATACCTATAGCAATGGTGAATGTCTCAATCCACGGTTTGATATCATCTTCCTTTGTCCCAGCTACAGTTTTTGTCATTGCAAACCAACTTAGAAAACCTTTTTGAACGTTATCTGTTAGTTTTTCAATAACACCCACCGCCCATGGGGTATCATGCAAGCTGTAAAACAAAAGCAATTTATTAAAAATAATCGTTTTTACGGTCTATTCATTTGCTGGGCTAACAAACATGCATTTGTGTTTACGAGATGAAGATTTTTCTAAAACTTTAAACAGCTTTAGAAAACCACTGGAAGTTCAGATACGCTAGGTTTGTTAGCAAAATGTGTTTATAATTATTTCCTCGAAAACTTCTTAACCTTTGTTCGTTAACGAGCGGTCTTCCAGACCGATTTCTATGATTTCGAATGACTGTTAATTTATTGAAGACCCTAGTTGATAAAGGTGTTATGTAACAATAATGTAATTCTGTAAAAATGAAATATTTAGATTTTTTATAAGAAGTTTTATAGGTACTCATTAAAAAACGAGATAATATACATAACTTGTGGTATTATTTTGCGTGAGCTTTATATGAAATACAGTAACGAAAATTTTTTCCTTTCTTTTAATAGAAAAAATCTATCCGAATATACATAGCACCTTTATCTATCAGGTATTTCAGAAAAATTTTAAAAAATGATACGTATATTCCAATAAAAAGTTCGATATAAATATTCTATTAAACAAATAAACATTTAAAAGAGTACGAACTATAAAGGTCTTAGTGACTATCAAAGTGAAATATCGACGATTTGATTGTATGGTCAGATTTTTAAAAGTAAATTTTCACAACAATGTAAATTGGGTAAGAGTTGAAGTGCAGGGTAATTATCTTCATACAAAATCCCCAGACGAATATACACCATTTTTGAAGATAGACCAGTTTTAAGAAAAGGAAAAAAAATGAATCAATAATTAAAAGTTATTTTTGTATTAATATTATGTTAAGTCAGGGTACAAATGGTTATTTGCCTAATAATAAATTTTTGTATCGAACATTAAACCTTAAATATTAATGCAAAATGAAACATACCTATTAGGTAGAAGGTTTGTCCTAATAAATTGACATAACATTTTTATCTACATAAAAAATTGAATGAAATACAACATAGCACCTTTAACATTTGTCGAGGAGAAATGTAGTCAAAATTTAAATAAAATGAAACTTGTGGATGATTAAATATTGAAATACGAATCCATTCATAACAAAAAACCAAATTTTGAAAAAATGTTACATAACATTTTTATCAACTAAGGTCTTCAATTGTAGGTTTTCTAATAATGAAGCGATTTGCAAATGTTTGTTTAAATTAATAACATTTAATATATCATTTGTTTTTAAATAAAGAGAAGCCATTTCAGTAGGAAAGGCGTTTTATTTAATGCCTCTATATATCATAAATTAAATTTATGTGATTTAATTCTTCAGTTCTCTATAATATTGAACCTAGTTTTGACGTATTATTAAATTTGAGGGGACTTGGTTTCTGGGACCGATGTTAGTCTATTTGTTAGAGTGAGGCATGTTAAGGAAGGAGGCTTAAGTATTTCGTATACGGAATAATATCAAAATCATTTCGATAATAACAATTGTACAATTGAATAGGAAAAAAGAGAATGACCAAAAAAAAAAAGGTGCAATTATTGTACTTTTTGGTAATTGCTGAATTCTACTGGCATGTCTGCAATATGAACATATGAACGATTTGCAAATTCAACCAATAACATTTTATAATTAATTTTATAGACAGGTTTCTAGCGACTTGAGTTTGTTGAAGAAACAAAGCTATTATTATGTTTTCGTGGTTCTCTTGTTTTCAGGGTAACAAATATCCACTTTTTTAAACTTGGTCCGAATAAACATTTAAATACGTAATAAAATATTAATTTTTTCTCGAAAATGAGGCGCGACACAAAAATCAGATAGGGGACCAAAAAGTTATAATTTTAAGTGTTTTACTTAAAAAAAAATAAAAACGCAAAAAACAATGGTTGACAATGTTTGCCCCAAAGGTATTAAATAAATAACTCACCAGAAGCAGACAATGGAATCAATTTTAAGTTACTTCCTTTAAATAAATTCCTTACCATGACAAACAAATCTCCCAACTTTCATGAAAATCAGTAAATGAGTTCTTAATATTATTAAAAAATTCGTCGGATTAATACTACATAGTTGTATATTTTATAATCATGTAGTATCAAGTGCACGACATGTTGTTTTAAAAAAGAAAATAACACCGTGTAGGCGTCTCAAAAAACCTCCTTTAGGTTTATGGTATAAACGTTTAGTTATAACTATGCCAATGAATTACTTTCTTTGGTATTGACATGATATTAAATAAAACTATCAATATTAAAATATGAACGTGTATCATTTTTACATTGAACCAAATTGAGTAAATTTATAAAAGAAAGTAAACAATTTAGAAAACCACTGTTAACAAACCCCTATGCATAAATACAATTCCTATCTTATTGTTAGTTAAATTGGCCCAAATAACAAAAATTAAACAAAACACCAACCCTTAAACAATTACAACGTTTTAAGTGAATTATTGTTTGATAAGCACTGTTATAGATCTCTTCAAGACATCGATCGAATTCTTGAAAAGTACTTGCAAGATATGATCTTCGTAATATTTTTATTTTTTGTTTCGATCTGAGTTGTCCAACGTCTATTTTAACAGTGAAATATTGTTTTTTAATAATTAATCTTTTCATTTTTTAAAAGTGCGACAAGTGGCATCACCCTTTTGGAAAATATGTTCAATTTAAGTGAGACGCATATCTTCAATTTATTATTTGAAATTAATTAGAAGATGCCTAACAAGTTTTCCAGAGTTCATGGCATGTTCAAAGATTTTGTTGTTGATTGTAACACTACAACAATATGTGTATTGTAATGATATATTAAAGAAATTATTGTTATAGTGTAAATTTACATATATGATTTATATATGTATGTAAATATTTTGAGTTGTTGATCAAAGTTCATTGAAACAGACTTCATATTTAAATAAAAATGTAATAAACTTACACTTCCATTATACTTTGGTCCTCGATTTTATTCATTTTTCACAGTTCACAACTCCAACGACCGTTTTTCTATCTGATTCATTTGAAAATGAAGTTTGAAATTTTTTAAATTGACAGATTGTCATTTGTCAGCGATGCTGCCAACTACTTTAACGGCTTTTGTTGATTATATTTAAATAGATTCAAATGTGAAGTCTGTTTTAACAGAATTTTCAACCAATGAGATCCAATAAAATTGCGTCAAAACAATCATGTGACAGTTTATAATCTATTTTTAACCAATCAGCACGACATTAACTAGTTGTGAATATCTTGTTGGAAACAGGCCTATATTTAAAGTGTCCCTTATCAAATATAAACAATGAATTGAATAGTACTTATTTACATATTAGTTATTATTAACATTTTAGAATTGTTTCACATAAATGAATACCAATTGGTACAAATTAAATTAGAACGATTTGGCAAGGTTCAAACTACTTACGTCAGTAATGTAAATGTCAAATTTTAAATATAAGGTCTGTTTCAACTGGCAGTTGGAATCGTTCGCGAACGATTCAAAATGATCAATCAGTTTAACACCGACTGACATTCACTAGTAATTAATTCAATATTGATTGTGAGTTGATCGATCATTTTGAACCGTTCGCGACCGGTTCCTAGCGCCAGTTGTAACAGGCCTATAGTGGTGTATAGTGCCAATAAGAGAAGAAGAAATATAGTAGTTGATTTAAAAGGAATCCTAAAAATTTAATTATGTAGTAGAGTTATTGCATAAATAAGGCAGGGATTAGTTTGAATTTCCTGAATTGTATTCGTAGTCTTCCTGATATGTTTTTATCAATTTTCTCACATAGTCATAATCAAGACCACCTTAACCAAAGGGCTATCGCTTTGAGGTACTAAAAAAGGCAATAAAACTGCTCTTTTTTAACATTTTTTAGTTTTGACCAGTTCCTTGTTGAATAATTTTCTCCCTAGAAACATTGAAAGTAATGTAAAAAAATTATTTTTAATTATTAAAAATACATCTTTCAATCTGACATTAAAATAATTATCAAAATTTTATCGCATTTGTTTATTAATGGCATACATAAGAAAAATATATATAAATACCTACGTGGAGTTAATAAAAATTAATATAAATATTTGCACTCTCCCTTAATCTATTAATTAAGAATGTAATGCTAGACTTTATCTGCAACAATCGTAATAGACAATTTTCTATCAGGCCACGAAAATGTTTTCGGAAGAGATAACGCTTCTGGACTGGCCAAAACTTGAAAAGTAACCGCCATATCTTGTGCTAAATCATCTGGAATCAATACTTGCAACCAACACCCTTGTGATACATAGGGATAATCTGGATGAACTAGTGTTCCTGTAACTGAACGAGCCACAAGAGTTATTGCTGTTTCTCCAATTACAGATTTAAATGTAAAGTGTCTGCCATGCTTAACACGACCCCTAAAATATATTTTATTTATTTACCTACCTAACGTTACACTTATAAAAGATCACCTGATTGCCAAAGGTAAAAGACTTCCAGCTTCTAAATTGAATATTAAATGAATCCCATCTAATTTTCGAATTCTTAACAATTCAGCCGAATCCAAAGAGTTGCCTAAATATTTCAACATAGTTTAGGTAGGTTCAGAGATCTGTATATTTCTTAATATTAAATAGAAATGACAAACATACCTATAAAACTTTGATGCAAAGGTGATTCTAATCTTAAGTTCAGATCTTTACAATCTTTGCCACTAAAATAACCCTGTTCTGACCAAGAACACCGGCCGGATACTCCACTTAAATTTGATCCATCAAGTTCAAAACCTCTTTCAATTTCTTCATGAGCATAAGGCTCTAATTCAAAAATACTTTCTCCTCTTCTCATGTCAGTAATATGCCAAGAACCTCCAGCTCTAAAATATTTTTCCATAAGCTTGATTACGTATTAATTTAAAACAACTTGCTCTGGAAGTCTTTTAAGAATGTCTAAAATTCCTGCACCGTTCCATTGTTGTGATGCTTTCAATTCTTCAGTACAAATACCTACTATTTGTACAAAGTTAACTGTGCCAAACGGTGTTTGGGTTGCACTAAGTTGAGGATCAACGGTCATCAACATATGTTGAATCCTAGATTCACTATTATCCAGGGCACAATGCCAGGAAACGTGATCGTTGGCACATAAAGTGTTTCCTAAATAAAATAATTCTAATAAGAGTATAAAAATAAAAATTAAGAACATTAACTGTTTCTTTTTAGTAATTGAATGGCACTATGAACATAAATCATAAGCCTATCTCTCATATTTAATTGTTTTTTTATTGAACTGTCGAATTTTTGGATCAACTACATTACCTGATTGAAAAACATATTTTGCAAGAGATTGCATTAATGTTGCTGGCCATGTAGGAGGTGACGTATCACTGGTTTCTCTTTTCAATCTAAATGTCAATTCGAAACCAAAGCCTGAAACCCCATCAGGTCCTGAAGGATCATGAACCCGTCCATCCCCATGTAAATCGGATAGGCCAAAACTAATGTAATGCCAATGTGGAGGTACATTTTCATTTGGTATGCCTGGATTTGCATACATGGAAATGTAATCTAAGGGATCAGGGCCACCTAACCTAATATACAAACAATATAAATAAATTAATAAACATAGTTTTGACACAAAATGTTCAAATCAAACCTTTCGTGACTAATTATAATTTATACTAACTAATGGACGATTTGATTAGCTAAAACGTTGACTATAATTGAAAAGCATGTCAAAAACTTGCACAAAGTGGAGAAATTTCACCCTCTCTTTTTACTTGTTATATTCTATTTTAAGTAATGTAAAAAATAAAACTTAAGTCATAGAAAACGAGATTTAACAAAGAAAACAAAAAAAGTTATTTTTAATGAATTTCTAAAAAGTTTAAAGATGACAAAAAGCAGCGTAATAATTATGTTAAATATGATATGGGGTAGCCATTTTTGCACAGAAGTAATACAACCAATCAACAGAGTAGGACCTTCTCAAATTTTTATATTTTATGAATAATGAAATATAGAATGTTTAAGATAAACATAAAATACGAGAACCACCAGTATATAATTATTATTGAATAAGATAGGTCTATGTTATACATATAAATGTATGTTCTATTTCTTTTTGCATATTCAGTCGATAAACTTCGTTCTTTAGTATTCAGAAGCTTCTTGGTTTAATCATTATTCTAATGTTTATTTAATTTATTTATAATTTTAGAAACACAAAGTTGTTTATTCTAATATTTGGTAATAAAATATTTCAGTAGTGTTATATAAGTATTTTTTCCTCCATAACTTAACCCAGATGTTACTAACATCATATTACTATCGTCCTTTTAAAAGTACATCCATTTCTACATGCATTACAAAAAAAATAATTTGGCATTAATTATTTAAATATATTTCGAAAAAAAAATCCAAAAAATGTTTCAGTATCTTCAGTTGTTTCAGTTCAACATCTGAATTAAATGTTTCGAAAACAATTAACTTTTCTGTGGTTTATATTTAAATATCACCGCAACATAACAAAAAATATATTTTTTTTATTATTGTAATGTAGATTTTTCCAGGCCTGAAATAAGATCTATCTATTTTTTTTTAATTCGTTTTCCTCAAAACTGCTTTCACAACACATACAACAGAATAAACTTTAAGGTGACGAAATGCCATCCTGAAATAGTAAGTTTTTCTAAAGCTTCTAATCCATATANCATCACCCTTTTGGAAAATATGTTCAATTTAAGTGAGACGCATATCTTCAATTTATTATTTGAAATTAATTAGAAGATGCCTAACAAGTTTTCCAGAGTTCATGGCATGTTCAAAGATTTTGTTGTTGATTGTAACACTACAACAATATGTGTATTGTAATGATATATTAAAGAAATTATTGTTATAGTGTAAATTTACATATATGATTTATATATGTATGTAAATATTTTGAGTTGTTGATCAAAGTTCATTGAAACAGACTTCATATTTAAATAAAAATGTAATAAACTTACACTTCCATTATACTTTGGTCCTCGATTTTATTCATTTTTCACAGTTCACAACTCCAACGACCGTTTTTCTATCTGATTCATTTGAAAATGAAGTTTGAAATTTTTTAAATTGACAGATTGTCATTTGTCAGCGATGCTGCCAACTACTTTAACGGCTTTTGTTGATTATATTTAAATAGATTCAAATGTGAAGTCTGTTTTAACAGAATTTTCAACCAATGAGATCCAATAAAATTGCGTCAAAACAATCATGTGACAGTTTATAATCTATTTTTAACCAATCAGCACGACATTAACTAGTTGTGAATATCTTGTTGGAAACAGGCCTATATTTAAAGTGTCCCTTATCAAATATAAACAATGAATTGAATAGTACTTATTTACATATTAGTTATTATTAACATTTTAGAATTGTTTCACATAAATGAATACCAATTGGTACAAATTAAATTAGAACGATTTGGCAAGGTTCAAACTACTTACGTCAGTAATGTAAATGTCAAATTTTAAATATAAGGTCTGTTTCAACTGGCAGTTGGAATCGTTCGCGAACGATTCAAAATGATCAATCAGTTTAACACCGACTGACATTCACTAGTAATTAATTCAATATTGATTGTGAGTTGATCGATCATTTTGAACCGTTCGCGACCGGTTCCTAGCGCCAGTTGTAACAGGCCTATAGTGGTGTATAGTGCCAATAAGAGAAGAAGAAATATAGTAGTTGATTTAAAAGGAATCCTAAAAATTTAATTATGTAGTAGAGTTATTGCATAAATAAGGCAGGGATTAGTTTGAATTTCCTGAATTGTATTCGTAGTCTTCCTGATATGTTTTTATCAATTTTCTCACATAGTCATAATCAAGACCACCTTAACCAAAGGGCTATCGCTTTGAGGTACTAAAAAAGGCAATAAAACTGCTCTTTTTTAACATTTTTTAGTTTTGACCAGTTCCTTGTTGAATAATTTTCTCCCTAGAAACATTGAAAGTAATGTAAAAAAATTATTTTTAATTATTAAAAATACATCTTTCAATCTGACATTAAAATAATTATCAAAATTTTATCGCATTTGTTTATTAATGGCATACATAAGAAAAATATATATAAATACCTACGTGGAGTTAATAAAAATTAATATAAATATTTGCACTCTCCCTTAATCTATTAATTAAGAATGTAATGCTAGACTTTATCTGCAACAATCGTAATAGACAATTTTCTATCAGGCCACGAAAATGTTTTCGGAAGAGATAACGCTTCTGGACTGGCCAAAACTTGAAAAGTAACCGCCATATCTTGTGCTAAATCATCTGGAATCAATACTTGCAACCAACACCCTTGTGATACATAGGGATAATCTGGATGAACTAGTGTTCCTGTAACTGAACGAGCCACAAGAGTTATTGCTGTTTCTCCAATTACAGATTTAAATGTAAAGTGTCTGCCATGCTTAACACGACCCCTAAAATATATTTTATTTATTTACCTACCTAACGTTACACTTATAAAAGATCACCTGATTGCCAAAGGTAAAAGACTTCCAGCTTCTAAATTGAATATTAAATGAATCCCATCTAATTTTCGAATTCTTAACAATTCAGCCGAATCCAAAGAGTTGCCTAAATATTTCAACATAGTTTAGGTAGGTTCAGAGATCTGTATATTTCTTAATATTAAATAGAAATGACAAACATACCTATAAAACTTTGATGCAAAGGTGATTCTAATCTTAAGTTCAGATCTTTACAATCTTTGCCACTAAAATAACCCTGTTCTGACCAAGAACACCGGCCGGATACTCCACTTAAATTTGATCCATCAAGTTCAAAACCTCTTTCAATTTCTTCATGAGCATAAGGCTCTAATTCAAAAATACTTTCTCCTCTTCTCATGTCAGTAATATGCCAAGAACCTCCAGCTCTAAAATATTTTTCCATAAGCTTGATTACGTATTAATTTAAAACAACTTGCTCTGGAAGTCTTTTAAGAATGTCTAAAATTCCTGCACCGTTCCATTGTTGTGATGCTTTCAATTCTTCAGTACAAATACCTACTATTTGTACAAAGTTAACTGTGCCAAACGGTGTTTGGGTTGCACTAAGTTGAGGATCAACGGTCATCAACATATGTTGAATCCTAGATTCACTATTATCCAGGGCACAATGCCAGGAAACGTGATCGTTGGCACATAAAGTGTTTCCTAAATAAAATAATTCTAATAAGAGTATAAAAATAAAAAATTAAGAACATTAACTGTTTCTTTTTTAGTAATTGAATGGCACTATGAACATAAATCATAAGCCTATCTCTCATATTTAATTGTTTTTTTATTGAACTGTCGAATTTTTGGATCAACTACATTACCTGATTGAAAAACATATTTTGCAAGAGATTGCATTAATGTTGCTGGCCATGTAGGAGGTGACGTATCACTGGTTTCTCTTTTCAATCTAAATGTCAATTCGAAACCAAAGCCTGAAACCCCATCAGGTCCTGAAGGATCATGAACCCGTCCATCCCCATGTAAATCGGATAGGCCAAAACTAATGTAATGCCAATGTGGAGGTACATTTTCATTTGGTATGCCTGGATTTGCATACATGGAAATGTAATCTAAGGGATCAGGGCCACCTAACCTAATATACAAACAATATAAATAAATTAATAAACATAGTTTTGACACAAAATGTTCAAATCAAACCTTTCGTGACTAATTATAATTTATACTAACTAATGGACGATTTGATTAGCTAAAACGTTGACTATAATTGAAAAGCATGTCAAAAACTTGCACAAAGTGGAGAAATTTCACCCTCTCTTTTTACTTGTTATATTCTATTTTAAGTAATGTAAAAAATAAAACTTAAGTCATAGAAAACGAGATTTAACAAAGAAAACAAAAAAAAGTTATTTTTAATGAATTTCTAAAAAGTTTAAAGATGACAAAAAGCAGCGTAATAATTATGTTAAATATGATATGGGGTAGCCATTTTTGCACAGAAGTAATACAACCAATCAACAGAGTAGGACCTTCTCAAATTTTTATATTTTATGAATAATGAAATATAGAATGTTTAAGATAAACATAAAATACGAGAACCACCAGTATATAATTATTATTGAATAAGATAGGTCTATGTTATACATATAAATGTATGTTCTATTTCTTTTTGCATATTCAGTCGATAAACTTCGTTCTTTAGTATTCAGAAGCTTCTTGGTTTAATCATTATTCTAATGTTTATTTAATTTATTTATAATTTTAGAAACACAAAGTTGTTTATTCTAATATTTGGTAATAAAATATTTCAGTAGTGTTATATAAGTATTTTTTCCTCCATAACTTAACCCAGATGTTACTAACATCATATTACTATCGTCCTTTTAAAAGTACATCCATTTCTACATGCATTACAAAAAAAATAATTTGGCATTAATTATTTAAATATATTTCGAAAAAAAAATCCAAAAAATGTTTCAGTATCTTCAGTTGTTTCAGTTCAACATCTGAATTAAATGTTTCGAAAACAATTAACTTTTCTGTGGTTTATATTTAAATATCACCGCAACATAACAAAAAATATATTTTTTTTTATATTGTAATGTAGATTTTTCCAGGCCTGAAATAAGATCTATCTATTTTTTTTTAATTCGTTTTCCTCAAAACTGCTTTCACAACACATACAACAGAATAAACTTTAAGGTGACGAAATGCCATCCTGAAATAGTAAGTTTTTCTAAAGCTTCTAATCCATATACCTGACTGAGTTTAGGGTATAAGTTAATTAAACATTTTTAAAACACCCTGCAAATGTGTCGTAGTATATTCTATACCTAACAATATTTGGATGAAAAGAAAGGAGTATTAAGAAAATTTTTAGATACTGTATTCGTAAATTTGATTTCCTCCTTATGAATTTATAATGGGGAAGAAAGTTATAAATAGGATCCTAACAGGAAATAAGTAAAAAGGGTCGTGAAAGGTGTAGGTTATAAATAGAATATTGTTCTTTAAAAAAGGTACAATTGAAAAAAATTTAATTATAACGTATTAATTAAAAAATAAACATACCAATATTTCAAAAGTGCAGTAACTTGCAATGGATTTACTTGATTTGGATAAATTTTTCTGCACAAACTATAAAGGGCTTCTAGACCAGCTGGAGTTGGAGGAAGCATATTTAATGGTGGTGGATGATGAGTTAAAGTTGCAGCTTCGTTCATATTTCTTTTCAAATCTAATGAAAATAAATAATAACCCTTCAAAATACTTAAAAACAATATGCAATTTATATGTATAGTATGCAGTAAAAAGGCTATACATTTATTAAATTTAATCTTAGACTAAAAAACTAAAATTTAATATTTACCTTCAAATTGCTTTAAAAGAATTATTTTGTAATTTGAAAATACATATAAACAAAAAATAAAAAATAATAACAAAAACTACAACCAAATTAAAAGAAAAATTAATTCTGCCAAATGTCAGAACTGATGGATTTAAATAGCTCTTCTTTTCTAATTGTCTTGGCTCCTCAAAGAGCTCTTGTCAGTTCATTTATTTGTCGTAGTCGGGGTTGTTCCTGGGTTAAATTTTTTGGTACTGATTTGAATGCAGAAAATGTAATATTATAAAGACAACATGAGATATTTGGTACATCGTAACCAAAAAAAAAAAGTCACAAATTAAATAATAATAAATTTAATAACTTTAAAAGCCAATAAAGCAGTTAATAACCTATGAATAACTATATCAAAATTAATGAAATTTTTTAATTGTACTGATTTTTCACCTAATCGTACTGACATACTGATTTTTTTCTCAATTGCACTGGTTTCAGTAACATTGTACTGATAGGAACAACCCTGGTATGAAGTGATATTTGTTTAATAGCTAAGTTCGTGGATCCTGAACCAGTAAACGCCATGCTGATTGGTGAAAACAGTTCGCGAACTGCTGGTTCACGATTTCATCCGCGAACTTAACTATTAGCTAAGTTCGCGGATGAAATCCAGAACTAGTAAGCGCCATGCTAATTGGTCAAAAGCAGTTCGCGAACAGTTCTGAACCGTTTTTGACCAATCAGCATGGCGCTTACTGGTTCAGGATTCATCCGCGAACTTAGCTATTATAATTCAACTTTGATTTGACATTTGACGTCGTTGAATGACGTTGTACTCTGTTCTAACCTTAAACGCAAAAAGTTGAGCAACCTATAAGGTTTTAGAGAATATTAATATTCTCTGGTTTTACAGAGTTCATTGTGTGAAGTCATATTTGTTTTGACATTTTACGTCGTTGCATTAAACAAATAAATTAAACATGAAAGAATGGGAAGTGAGTGCTAAAGCTTCGGCCACTGCAAAAATCGTTAATATGTTTAACAGACCTGGACAACTGGAGAAAATAGACCAAATAAAACAGAGATTTACGAGAAAAAAGGGATCAGTTGAAGCATTATTGAAATCCGCTATGCAACAGCAGCTGGAAGGTGTACGAACTGGGATAACACAATTGCACTCTTGTTTGGAAGAATCAAAAGGCATGAATGCCGAGATAAAAAAAACCTTTAGTTTATTCACTGAAGTCAGTCTCTTATTTGAATCATTAGGTGAAGTTCGTGATGAAAATATGAGACATTCACAATATGTAACTGCTAGGGAAAATTTAAAGCACATTTTTACTGTTCCCGAGAGTGTAGAAAGAACTAAACAATGGATTAACGAAGGAAAACTTTTGCATACCCATCAGTGTCTGAGAGACTTGGAAAACTCTAGAGATGATCTTTTGTTTGAACTACATAAGTTACCGAATCAATCTCCACATGATAAATCATTACTTAAAGCTTACTTTTCTGAAGTGGAAGTGTTATCAAAACTGTTAGAAAAGCAATTGCTATTTGTTTTGTCCAGAGCCCTAAATACTGTTAGAAAAAATCCGGCTGAATTAGTAACAGTACTAAGAATAATTAAAAGAGAAGAAAAAGCAGATGAAATGGCTTTAAAGCAGGAGAAACAAACTGGTTTCTTGGCACCAGGAAGGCCGAAAAAATGGAAACAAATGGCTTTTAATATCCTCGAAAAATCTGTTGAATCACGTATCGAAGGTACGCAAGTAGAAGAGCGACAAGATGACAAACATTGGTTAATACGATATTTAGAACTAATCAGGCAATTAATTGTAGAAGATTTACGTGTTGTTAAAACATTATGTCTTCCATGTTTTCCACCAGAATACAAAATAGTTGATAGATATGTTATTATGTACCACAAATCATTATCTTCACACCTTCAAGAGATCATTCAAAATGGTTTAGAAGGAACTGAATATGTCACTATGTTAATTTTATTATTTAAAACGTATCATTCTGAAGAAATGTTAGGACATCCAGATTTGGTTGAATACACTAAAAATTTAGGTCCATTGCTACCACCTGCAATGCAAGATCGAATTATTTCAAACTATTTAAAAGATATTGAAAAAATTATGTTGAATGGATGCAAAACGCTTTGAAATCGGAAAAGAAGAGTGGAGATCAAGTAATGCTCCTGACATTGATTCTTATACAAGAACAGCGGCGCCCATAATAATATTTCAAATGATTAACCAAAATTTAGAAGTTTCCAAAACTATAAGTGAAGAAATTACAATGAAAGTTTTAATTTTAAGTGTGGATCAAGTGATTAAATTTAGAGATTCATTTAGGGAAGCTATCATAGATTTTAAAAATAAATACTTTGAAGACAGGAAGCAAGTCCCTTACTTCACACAGTATATGATTATCATTGTAAATCACTGTTTACAATTTGTCGAATTAGGAAATCACTTGGAAAAACAGTATTCTAGCAGCCTATTCGCTGGCCATATTGGAGAAAATTTTAATCGTTTAAGGGGGACATTTTTGCAACTTAGAAATGAAACAGGCAACTTTTTATTAGAAGAATTATTCATTGACTTGGATCAACATTTCGATAAACTATTTAGTTCTCAGTGGCTAACCAGTTTAGATTCTTTAGAAACTATTTATGCCACTCTAGAAGATTATTTTCAAGATTACAACAAACTTACCGAAAACAATTATAACTTTATTGTGGATCAGGCGAAAAGCACTGTCGCAAGGAAGTACTTAACTGCAATGTTATCCAAACGTACTACCTTTAAAACATTCGAGGAATGTACTAAAGCTGCGAGTAAAATAGTCAAGGAGGTTGATAGATTAACTAATTTGTTCAGTAACTTATTTAGAAGCCCTGATGAAAAAGAGGAAGATGAATTCGAAGCCATTATAATGTTGTCTGAAGTCCTAAGAAGTGATGATGATATGATGTCATTTGAGCTGCATAGAGTAGCTGAAAAATATCCGGATATTTCAGAAGATCATCTATTAAGGCTTTTAAATTTAAGAGGAGATTTGTCGAGATCAAATGCCAAGGACAAAGTTACTCACGTGGACAGGCCAAAAGTTTCCCATAGAAGTAGCATATTTAAGTCTTTAGTTTTCCCAAAAGCAGTTATTAATTTAAATTTTTAATTTGAATGAAATAAATTCTAAATGTAAAAAATATATTTTGAAAATTATATATTGATACCATTAATTAAGTAAATAGCTTCATTGTCGCAACCGCAAATTACCTTGTTTTTATTCACATCCAGACAATTAATCGATTTCCCAACTGTTGGCATTAGGGTAAGAACTTCTATTTTACTTTTAACATTCTCAGGGGCAAGCCATACATTTGTTTCTTCTAAATCAAATGTAGGCTTAAATTTATTCCGATTTTTAGTAGACCAATGCCAAATCTCGCCAGTAGTAGAACTACTAAACAAATGATCTGGATTATCGTAATAAAATTGAATTTCAGTGATAGCTCCTTCATGGGCATTCAAAATATTAACTGGCAAAGTATTTTGTCTTAAATCCCATGTTGTTAAAGCACCCATTTCATCTCCTAAAAGAAACAAATTGATTTAATTTTAAAAAAGTTTACAAATTGTGGTTTTACCTGCTAAAATAATATGCCTTTGATTGGGATGGAAAGTTAAACATGTTGCCATAACGGGTTCGCTGCTTAACATAAACGTACTGGCTGCCTTGTTATTTCCACATCTTAAATCCCAAATTTTCATTTGTCCTCTTAAGTTGCTTGTCAAAACTTCATTATGTTTAACAAATATAACACATTGAATTGAACAACTATCCGCATCTAAAATGTGAGCACTTTCAAGTTATATATGTATAATTATATAATAAATGCAAATTTTTACCTATGCTTCTTATTACATCTGATGATTGAGTTGTGAGAACATTAATTCTTCCATCTTCTCCCACAGTAACTAGGTCTTGTTCATAAATGGCAAGTGAGAGGCAAGGGCTTAAATCACCATTTTTGAAATAATGGATATCTTTCCAGGTAATGACAGGTTCAATTAGAGGATCACCCACATCGGGTAACTTGAGTTTCATTAAATGGGCGGATCCTGATGATGATGTGGCAATAAAATGATCTGGATTTAAAAACTAAAAAGAAAATATTTTACAATACCAAATGCAATAACTAAATTTTCATATTCTAATTCTGAAAGCCTGTGTACGAGAAAACAACACTAAAGACCCTAGGATGCTGAATAATCTGATTTACATATATGGGGAGAGTTGCTGAACAACATTTAGGTTAGTGGGGAGTTTTCTGCAAACCCCCTGAGTTCGGCGATAATGGTGAAGAACGAACTTGAAAAGAAGAAGGTCTTTGTAAATTTCATGTCACACGTTAATGAATTTCATAGTTTTTTTCATTTAATTTCTCAAGTGTCATTTATGAAAGGTACGGTGGGGGTTATTATGCAGCATTCTACAATTTCAGTATGAAGTGGTCTATAAATATGAGTTCAGAATTAGAGTGGCCTAACCCACAAATTTTCAATATTTAGTTGTGATTATAGAAAAGTTGTCCATTACTCCAAGTTTCAATAGCACACCGGTCTATTCGCAATTGCCTATTTGTTTCATAAATTGAGGTACAAAGTTCATTTTAGTGTTAAGATCCTGTCTAAACATTATACTGGAGTATATTATAAATGCAATGTATCCCGGGATTGTTATTACAAGAGATGTGAAGGATTAAAAATTTTTGAATTTTATATAAAAATTGTAGGGTTGAGTCCTGCTTAGTGTGAAAAGAATTTTAAAAACAAGTTGGTCTTGATAGTAAAGTGGGAACTATTTTCTTTTCAAATGAGCTACCAACTTTGTTCATGATTCGACAATAAATAAAATTGTTCAGAAAGAGAAATTATGACCCTACACAAAATTTCATTCATAAAGATTTCAAAATGAGATGCAGGAAAAAAATGAATTTCTATTTTAGTAAGAGTTTCATATGAACTCAAAAAATTATAATGAATTATGATGAATGCAGACTAAACTTTTAACTCTTCTTTAGTTTATAATTCTCGACTCAGATTCATAGAAATACTTTTTACTGATAGTCTAAAATTTTAAAAATTTACCTTGAGATACAAGCATGTCACATCAAACGAAAAAGAGTAGACGCGAATTTAAAGCCACTGGTTGTGTTATGGGTCTGTTTTAATATCTGTACAATGTACTGAAAGGAACATTTATGAACACAGAAGCATCGTGAATAATATTTCTATCGAGTAAATTTAAACTTAGCATGTTGCAACGGTAATTAATTATGGAAACTTCTAGTAAATTAAATGTACTAGACTTACTTTTAATTCAGTAACATCACCGCAATATGCTTGTTCGGTAACAGGAAAAGGATAAATATCTTCGTCGTCCGAATTCTCACAAAGGTCCCAGAGTGTAATATGATTTATAACATTATCCACACTTCCCATAATGAAAAAATGCGATTCTCCAAATCTTTCCGGTTTCCAACGGATTTTATTCACTTTCTGTGAAATAAACGTTCCATGTAGGTTATGGGACAGAGCAACTGAACTGGCATCTGAGAACATTTTGTAGTTAAGAAAACTAAAAGAAAATAAAAGGTTTTATTGGATAATGATTGAAAATTAGAAAATTTACCAAACAATATACAAAGACAATTGTGAGGTTAAGGTCTTACCAATCTTCTTAAACAT
The DNA here is from genome assembly GCA_013372445.1 of Hypothenemus hampei. Lineage (NCBI taxonomy): Eukaryota > Metazoa > Arthropoda > Insecta > Coleoptera > Curculionidae > Hypothenemus > Hypothenemus hampei. The sequence goes on from JABRWK010000064.1 coordinate 116,515, forward strand.
TCATAACGGTTTTTTTATAAACTGCAAAATATACAGGGTAATTCAGAATTATGGAATCGAATTGTTAGGGATTATTCAGTGCAATAACAGGAGATATTTGAGCATAAAAATCCATATCCGAAAATGACTCACTGAGTCACTAGGGCCCTATTACTCTTTAAGGCGCATATTTGTCAGTTTTCAATTAGTGTAGTTCTCCATGAGAAAAAGGGGTACCTAAATGCACTAAACTACCAATAAATAAGTATAATCAAATGTTATTTATTTATGACAAATAAAGTTATAATAATGTCATAATTTGTGATAATAATTTTTTAAGATTTCTTGCTTTTTACGTATTGACAATGAATATCTTTCCAACCACTGGTTGCATTAAAATGATTTTTTTCTAAGTTCTCATAATTCTAATTATGACATATCAATAAAGACAGCCGTCTTACACAAAAGATGCGGGCATTGAGGTTTGTGCATACATTTAACTGAATAGATTTAATCATATTATCATTACCTTAACTCTGGATCAACACAATGGGGTCTCTGAGACCCAAGAAGCCTTTGCCCTGTTAAAAATGATTTCTTAATATTCTATTAAATGTTGTATTTTCATTTGAAAAAACATTTTAAACTAGAATGCTTTTTATTTGTTTGTTAATTTTAGATTTTAAATAAACCATAGAAATAAAATTTTGGATTGCATTGTTCCAGTTTAAGAAGAAAAAACCTGGGGTCTTTTAGACCCCAGTGTGTTGCTCACGTACGTAAAATAGTATAAGTGTGTTGATCCAGGGTTAAACAGCAATGTTTGATTGAACCCCAAATTCTATACAAAAATAACAAGAAGATTTATATCTTCTCGGCTAGGTTGGATGGTTCAATATTGCTTTTGTCTGAACAAAGAATAAATTAATGAAGTAAGTTATCAATTATAACCTTCTTCATGGGGAAAACCGTATTTTATTGTAAACTAGTGTTATTAGGAAAAACAAACACAAAATTTTCTAAAAACATTTATCAATGAAATTGAAACAATTTTTCCAATTGTAAAACTGTATTTAAAACAGTGTGGCACCAAATCAGATTTTTATAAGTTAATTTTTACGTAAAGTTTGTCTATCTGGAATAGCCACTTCATATATGGGTTTCCCACCTTCAGAAACCCACACGCTGCCATTTTCACCTTTCGTGATTAACGTGATCATACCTTCGGCTACATTACTTGTACTAAAAATGTGGAAAAAGAATTGTTAAATTGTCAGTCTTCAAACTGAAAAATATATTATTATATTAATATATTATATTATATATATTAATATAATATATATATTATATATATATTATATATTATATATTATATTATATATATATTATATATATATAATATTATTATATTAATATATATATTTAATATATATATATTAAATATATATATTTCACTTACGGTTGTGGAGGTAAACTGCCAAGTTCATTGCCAAGAACTTCTCCCAATTTAGGATAGCCTTGTAAAGCGAATCTATTAGCTTCCGAAATTAGAGGCGTATCCGTAACACCTGGACACATGGTCACGAATTTAATTCCAGTTAAATTCCAATAGTACTCGCTACCAAAAGATCTTGTCAGTCCTACTACGAAATGTTTGGTTCCAGTGTAAATTGGACATCCAGACAACTTTTGTAAACCCAATATAGAAGCGATATTGGCAACAACGCCACCTTTTCCCCCATTGTTTTTGCCAAAGTGTTTTATGGCTAAAAGACTTCCTTCAACAACCGCATTCTGGAAAGAATAAATGTGAATATATTTATAGATTATAGGTTTTCTACGTGGAAAAGCTTTTCTCCAAAATTATTAAATAGCACTAAGTAACTTAATAATATTTATTACATGTTCAAGAGAGATAGACTCTTTAAGGAGGCTGTTTTTTATTTATTAATGACTAGATTGGTAACTCAAAAATAATATAAACATGTTTGGACAATGATAAAGTCATACTTCTATATCTATAATATATTGTAGTTAATATATTATAAGAGTAAACACTTATACATACACAATTCAACGCAATTTCCTTTTCCCAATCGGCATCGTACATGATTCCAGCGTTGTTTATAACAATATCCAGAGTTTTAAATTGAGCAAGAGCCTTTTCAAATGCAGCTGAAAGATTTTAGAACAATTTGACAATTCTAAACAATATAAAGGGTTCAATCTTGACCTGAGAGTTCTGCTTTGTTGATTACATTTGCTTGTATGAAAATAGCGGTTCCATCACCATATTGTTTATTTAATTCATCAGCGACACTGTTCCCATTTGTAGCCACATCTACAATAGCAATGCCCTAAATGACAAAAACAAAATAATTTAAATAAATATTTCTTCAAAAAAAAATTCAAAATAATAAATATTCTTAAATAGAGGATTTGTTTATATAAAGTCTTTAATATAAAGTTTATTTGTGTAAACACAACTAAATTTTTTAGATTTTAAAGTACAACTAAACAATTAAAGTGGATCTATACAGGGTGATTTAAAATTGAATGTACGTATCTTAAGGGTGTATTTTTTGCTTAAATTTTTTTTTCCTATAAAAATGTGTCCTAAAATGCACTCCCTTTGAACTAGAGCCATTGAAAGTTATGCAAAAAAAATCGATTATTTCAAATTGTGACCACAGTTACAAATTAACTCTCTGAAAATTTCTAAGTCCCTGTTCTTTAGGTACTCTAATCATTTCTTGCCTCAAAAATTATATAAATTTAATTTTAGGGGGGATGAAGGGGACGTCTACACATTTATATGTATAGCCAAAATTTTATGTTTTCCATCGGGAAACTCTAAATTTAACCATCATCATCTAGTAGGCCATGAAAAAATCTAAAATTTCCGTATCTTGCATCTTTTTTTTGTACAACTAAGCGTTTGCAAGACAATCAATGTTGAACGAAACGGAAGTATTATCCAAATGACAAACTAAAAAATTGAATGGGTTGTGGTTGTTTACTTTGTTCCTGTTTGTTTATTTTCTTTTTTAGTTTTTTTTTTTAATAAATTACCTTAATTAGTAATAATTGTTGTGTACGACAATCTATGCGAAGAAAAATGAAAGGTTGTACCGCAGCAGACTGTAACCTTATCTCTTTAATTATAAGTAAGAAATTCCGTAAATACAATGAAATTAGGACACCCTGTACAAAATTTAAAAGTATAAAATCAAGGATACCAGACATAGTTACGCAAGGTAAGACTTGATTTGGTATCAAAATAATCTACTTTATTGTCTGTTTCACCTTTCTTAATTTTTTCTTCATCGAAGATTGAAATTATCATGTATGTTGATTATCCGTTTTCGGCGAATAATTACGTTTATCACTAATTTAACATTTTTACTTTTAATATATACGAAAGTTCCTCTTAAAAAGTGGTGACTTTGTTTTGAAATTGATTTCACATGGTTCTAAGCCGATTATGGAATCTACATATACATATGAAAGGTCCAGGGAAAAAAAGAGGAATGTCACAAAAATGTAAAATAGAAAAAATCACATTTATAAGTTTTTGACATTCATTATTTTGTTCGATTCAATAAAATAAAAACCATTCGTATCTTTTACTGTTATCGTGTTTCTTAATTTTTAATAGCGTGGTCGATAATATTTCCACTGTAAATGTATATGGCGCTATTAACTAAATTTTGATGATTTTGTGACATTCATCTTTTTTCCCCTGGACACTTCATATAGGAAAATACATGGATAAATTATAGTGATAGGGGACAAGCCCGATGATCAAGTTGAACTTATTTTTTATTTAATTAAAAAGGACCAGATGGTTTTGTGTCTTCGAGTACAAATGGGGCTCTTGACGATAAAAGAGGACGAGAACATAGCACAACTCAAATAAACTAATTTATCGACGTAGCTGTAAGAAAAAATCAAACATTTACATCTTCACAACTAAATAGTTTTTTCAGAACTTGAGGGCCAATAGATAGTTGGACTGCGAGAAAGAGGACGAGACAGTGAATATTTAATAACCTCAACTACTTTTTTTGGTTCCGGATTAGATTCGATTGTTGATATTGCATTTATTTAGAAATAACATTTTTGAATTATGACTTTATTGTAGTAGATAAGCGATATGTAAAGAAATACATATATTACACTAGATTCAAAGTCGCGCAATTGAATGACCTTGAAATTCCAAAAAATTTAACAATTTTGGAAAAAATTGTCTCTGTATTTTATAGTTGATCATACTTTTTTTTTTCTTTAGTAAATGTAAATTTGTAAAAATGCAAAATTGACATTTAAAAGAAGACGGTTAATTTCGTTTGATTTTGAAGATGATCTTAAAGAGAATCTTTGATATCGGAAAAAGATTTCCGATTCTACATAAAACAAGTGTAATTAACAATTTTTTGTCCAAAATTGCTGGTTTGAAATTTATTTGATTATAGGATTTACAATATGACACTCAATATATTGTCCCTTAACTTTATCCTATAGCGATAAGGATATTGTATTAACGATAAGGGATTTATAAGGATATTCATAACGACAAACCTGACGATATATCGTCAGGCTTGTCGTTTCCCTATAGATTTCGAAAGAATGCCAGTGTTGCCATTTTTATGTGAATTCTTCAAAATCTGAGAAATTTTAAATAAACCAGGAAAAATTGAGAAATGCCATAAAGTGGGAAAAATGAGAAATTCAGCAGTTTAAAATCCTTTTAGCACAGCATAAGCTTTACAAAACTATGCATATTTTTCAAATTTTTATTTAGTCTCAAAAATAATGGAAATATCAATAAGCGAACGGACCTATTTAAATAATCAGTTTCTCAACAGATGGATACGTCGCAATAGAGCAGTAAGATGGTCTGCAAGATTATCCAATTTAAACTCATGTGATTTTTACTTGTGGGGTTAGAAGAAAATGTTGGTATTTACGACTGAAATTAACCCAATGGAAGAGTTCAGTGAGCAAATAAAAAATGTTGCGGAAATAATTCGAGAAAAAGATTTCTTTCAACATGTTCAGAAACTTATGTGTTATCATTAAAGGAAAGATATTGAATAGTATATAAGTAAAATAGGAGAGGTCTTAAGTGACATTTTACCACTTTGAAGTTCCTTAAGATTGACACAATGTCTGCCCTCCATCCTGTAGTTAGAAGTGATTCTTGCAAAGTAGCCAAATATAGTTCACTAATACTATAGCGCATCATAAAAGCTGATATACATATGTACATACAATGTCACAAAATATTTCATGAATTTTTTTTTGAAAAAAAAATAAAAAACTTATTATACAGTTAAAATTAAAGAAAGGGTAAACGCTTGTAATGCCGACCTGTTCTCAAAGTCAGCCGCAATGCTCTTTTTTTAATTATAACAAACACGTCGTTCTTTCTAGCCGCCCACAGTTTACAAGAAAAGAAACTTTTTCTCATCATCTTTTTTGTAAACTAGAGGCGGCTAAAAGAAACGACGTGTTTGTTATAATTAAAAAAAAGAACATTGTGACCGACTTTGGGAATAGGGCGCAGATCGTTTACCCTATACATTACTTAATAAAAAATAATATAATTCAATGTAAAATTTAATTTCGTCTATAAACTTGGGTCATTTGTGTCCAAGCCAATACGATTTTGGCTAATAAGTTTTAAATAAGAGATGGGAAGGTGCTACCACCTTTTCCTAAAAAAAAAAGTTACGTACGATTGAAAACAGATCCTGAAATTTGAAACTCAGAATCATTTTCAAATAATTGAAATTCATTAATTTTTCTTTTGTTTCAATTAATTTCCTGTGTTGCTTGTGTGAATTTAAACATTTCTTCTAAATTAATGAAATGGAAAATTTTTGTTCTTACACTTGCACTGTTAACCTTTAATTTGTGATTTTTTTGGTTCCATTATCTTTAAGTTTCTTTAAGTTACAATTTTTTTAGCAAATCACTACTATTCTGAGTTGCTTCATTTATTTAACAAATACTATGTGAAAGAATGTTTTTTTTTTATATTTTATGATTAATATATGAAATAAAAGTTGTAGAACATTGGTATACATTTTTTGAGTTTATTGACAAAATGAAAAATGGGTAGGACATAAAAGACTGAGGTTTACAGATAAAAGGCGCCGAAAAAACATTTACAGACGAAATATTAATAAACGTATATATGTATACATATACATAGTATATGTATATATAAATTTAGCCAAACATCAGCATGTAGTTCAGTATGTAAATAGTTCAATTGTTGAACAGTGTATGTTACAAATTTTATTTCATTCAGATTAGGGCACATTTTATTTAGGAGTTTATTAAAGTTAATAGTCGATATCTGTTTTATTTTCTCTTTAGATAAACAAAGAAAACAATTGAGGCGTTTATTTAAAAAACAATTTTTGGAGAATGACCTGGGTCGATATATAAATAGCGCAGTATATTCTCTAAATAAAAAGGAAAAAAACACATAAACTGTGCTTTCCTTCTATTTTTAGCCGTAAAAAAATGATCAACTTATTATTCCGAAAATAAGCGAGCTAAACAGTTTTTATGAATTTTTCAAAAACTTCTATTTATGGTTATGTGTTGTTTTTCAAATAAACGTTTCAATTTTTAATAAAAATAATAATAAATTTTAATTAAGAAAAAATCACCTTCAATCCATGCTTCAACAGTTCTTTCACATAGGCCAATCCAATACCATTAGCGCCTCCAGTAATCAAGGCAATTTTTCCTTTGATCTCATATGTAGCCATTACAAAATTATGATATTGAATACTTTGTATTTTGTCTGATCAAAACTGTTTATAACGTTTGCACTTTCAAAATAAAACTAGTGCTACTTCGAACGCACTAATTTTATATATAGTGGGCCCAGCGGAACCAACAATGTATTGGATAAATATTTAGAATAAATATTGATCGAGTTAGTGATCATGCCCACAAACGTATCTCGGTAGCAGTGCATACAGAGTGGCCCATAAGTGCGAAAAAGAACCATATCTATTTTCATATTTTTAATTCAAAAAATGTTTATATGAATATAAATGAAAGTACTAAAATTTAAAGATATTTTCAAGTATAAAGGGCGTTACGTGAAAACGGGATGCGAAAAAAATAATTTTTGTAAATGGAACACCATGTTTTTTTTCAGATATTAATTCCCTCTAAAAGGATTTCCTCTAAAAGTCTCCATATGGTGGCAAAGTTAGTTTTACATTATATTGGATTGATGATTAGGTATATTATATGATATTGACAACTTATTTAGAAAATTTCCAAAATATTAAGAAAAATATGGTTCAATTACAAAAAAAAAATTATAAAGGTAAAACTTGGTTGAGGCTTCTAAAGGTAACTACAGTAAGTATTTTATAAAGAGTGTTTTCTATTTCCGTGTTAATTTTGCATAATTCAAAGTATAGTTTCTTAAATTTTTTAAATGGAACACCCTGTACATTATTGTCTCATATTATTTATTTATTGGTTTTCTTTAATGTTTATGATGATTTTGCAATATTTTTTAATAAACTGTTTCCTCAAAAAGATGTTGAAAAGTTTTTGTTGACTGCAGTTATTATTATTGTTACCTAGATAACGGAGCACATATCAGAATAACCATTAAAACCAAAATAAACTTCTCTATTCAATTCATGACAACAGAAAATATTATATTTATAATTTTTATCTTAGACGATATCTACAACACTAAAGAGCACCAAGAAATTATATGTATAAGTCAATCAAAATAGGAATGGAAGTCCCAATAATTAGGGGAAGAATTTAAATTATCAGAATCGATGTGAAATAACCTTAGGAACAAACACCCAAATTTGCGGGAATCACGATGTCCAGTTATTTGTTTAAAAAAATAAAAAAACTCTTGAAAAAAGCGGTTCGGAAGACAGTTTCTCACAAACGCTGAGAAAACAATTGCAAATAGGAGGAAAATGCACAAGGACTAAAAATGTAGAGCATAAAATTCTCTACAAAAAAGTAACAGTTGGTATTTTTCTATTTGTAACCGTTTATCTTCTAGACGCGTCTAACGTTTGCATTGAAAAACACTGTATTTCTCCAAAAGCGTCAAAACGCACTTTTACTTGTACAACTCAAGTTTGTACAATTAAAATGAAATTAAAATTCTCAAAAAATTCCCAGCCATACAAAAAGCTTTAAAAAAAATGATTTCATAAGTTGACCGTGATCTATTTATGTCTTTGTTAAACGCTTGGACACGTTCATCCATAAATTTAGTTATGCTTTTAAAAAATATACTTAATAGGTACAGAATATTCCAAAAAGTAGGTATATTTTAATTCATTAATTTTTTTATATAATAATTTTCCCATGACTTTTTTTTATTTAATTTTGAAAAGAAATATTAAAATTAGTTTTAAAATTAATTTGGCTTAACAAAATGTTTAAACTTTTTTGGCGGGAAACAGTGGAAAACCGACAATATTCTAGTACTATTCCACACACACACCCGTAATCAAGACTAAAAAAGAAGGGCAATTTTTTATTCAAATTTTCAGTTCTGAATAGAAAAAAAATTAAGTTATTAATTCTTTATCATGGTGGGATTAAGTGAAGGTTTTGTGAAAGCGGATTCTGATAATTTCCCAGAAATGAAAATCGAAATGATTAAAAACTTTCTTATAGACAATTTAATTTTTTTGAGTGCAGAACTACGTCGTCGCTAAACGAAACGGTACATGATTATACATATATTATTTATTTGCAAACGCTAAAAATAATTTAAATTGTTGTTTTGTTATAGTGCAACTAGAAAATGCTACAGGGTTTGTAGAAGTTCGAAGAAAACGTTCCTGTCAGACGGTGATACTCCATTCCCCCTGATTTTTGAAAATATTATTGAAAGCGGAGGTCTTTTTCTGACAACAGACCAATAAATATTGCTATATGGTTCATAACAATTTTCTGAGAAAACACCATTTAGATTTTAAACATTGTATTTAAGAAAAAAAACAACGGCAAAAGATAAAACGATGCAAAATTAAATGTTCAAATTATTGACCTTTAACTCCCTGACAATAGGCTAGTCGAAGTTCAAATTGTCTTAACACTTCAATTAACATGTATGTGATAACTGGATTTAATATATTTCGGTGCTAATTCTATATTTCAATTTTATAATATTTTCAGGTTTATCGAAGTGGACTTTAAATTATAGATAGCCCCATGGATAAAAATCTAATTAAGGATTATATCCGGAAGTTTAGCTGACCGTCTATTAACACCTCTCTTTTTGATTTATCTATTTAGGAAAGCAGTGTCAAGGGAATTAGATACTGTTCGCGAATAGTATGGAGCCGGTAACACACATTCAGGTAAAGAGGAATTTCAACTAGAAATCATGGAAGACTTAGTAGGTATAAATAATTTTGAGCTTTAAGTGTTCCCTTAATAAACAAACGATCCCCAATTGAGGTACCCAAAATTCCAGTCCATATATTAACTTTCTAGGGGAATTGAACATGATTTTCCATTTTCCAATGTGAATTTTCTTGTGACCAATTTCGATAATTTTGTCCGTTTATTGAACTATTCAAAAGAAATGTTGCCTGGTCAGAAAAAACTATCCTACTTAAAAATTGAGGAGAAACAAAGCTATTTAGAATCTATATCTGTGTCTCTATACCATATTTGAAAATCCTCAGCCAGCTATGATTTTTGTTTTTTTTTCTAAGTTTTTCTAAGATGGCAGCTTTTGTGTACCAAATACGACATAAAATTATTAAGAAAAATTGTTTAGAATTAACATCAAGGCCTATATACTAAATTTTAAAATCATCGGCCAACTATGTTTGGTTCAATTTTTTCCAAGTTTAAATTTGAAAAATCATAATAGGCTTTTAGATATTTTTTTTAAAACAACTCATTTTTTGTATATTTTAATTTTACAACAAGCAGAACTCATCCTTTAAATATCATTAAAAAATTCAACATTTTTTTGTCCATTACACCTTTTGGTACATCTATCCTGGAACATACCGTATATGATGTATATTTTTTTATTCTATACAAAATAAATGTTTGTTTTTGAAGATACGTTCCCGACATATACAAAAAAATATGTATATTATAATTGGGGATAATAAGTTGAAACATCTTATAAATTAAGCAGTATAATATACATATTTTTTGTTTATGTCGAGAACGTATCTTCAAAAACAGACATTTTAGTGTAACAAGGCTATCTTAAATGTCATCTTATGAATAAAATAAATTCAATTTCAGATCTAAACCTTATTAATATTATTATTATTAATTATACCATTTAAGTAACAACAAAAATTAATATAATGAATAAAAAATAATGACAAGTAAATACGTTCTAAGAAAGTTGCCCATTTGGTAAATTTAATTAAATTAATCAAAATAAACCTAAACTAAATACTCAATATCCGATTCCCTTTGGGAACGTCGCACTCGACCCTTTAAGGCGAATGAAATATTTTGGAAAATATGTGATTTCACCTTAAATTGGTGTCCAAATTCTATTAATCATAGCCTCAACATTTGCTCATTTAATATAGGAATCGTATAAACGAAACATATGTTTAATTTATAAAAATATTAAATATGTAATTGTATAAAAAAAATTATATTTAGTTACCTACTCTAATTATCATTAGCTCCAACTTTATTTAGAATATTGAAGTATTTATTTTAAATTAGAATATTTTAGGTAAATTCCATAATTGTTATTTTGAAATATTGCAATTGTACCATTTACTTTAGATATCAATATTGTTTGCTAATGATGCTGCAATGACAAATTAAAGGTAATTCCTAGATAGTAAACAAAAAAAGTCATGTAAATCAGAGAAGCGTGCCCTTAATGATTGATTGATAAATTTTTTGCACCATTGCACATTTTCCAAATGACTACCTGCGTTTCGATCAAACATGTTAAACTCGTTCATCATCCAGGGCCACTCCGACTGGCACAGACTATTTACTGTAGGTACATCATACTGCGGGCCGCAAAAAAAAATGTTGTCTTAGTTTTTTGTTTGTTATACAAATTATTGTATTATAGTATATATTTTAATCTAATCTAGAAGTTGTGTACTGGCATATCCCGTGGAACTTTCCAGGGGTGACAACACAATTTCTCTCTTTTCATCTTTCCGCTACTATCCAACATCTTTTTTTTAAACTAGCCCACAGATCACCATGTCATTCAAATTGTAAAATTATTATAAAAATTTGCTCAAAAAGTAGGTTCTCATTATGGTATTTCACAAGCGTTGAAGAATGTTAATTTTTAGAATATTGTTTTCTCTTTGCATAATGCATTAGTCACAGTATAAGTGAGAATTTAATTAAAAATACATACATGCTACATATCGTCCCCTTAGAATTATTTTGTGATATATCGATACTACAACAATGTGCTTTAGAACAAAATAATTCTGAGATAACGATATGTGTACATGCTATGTATTATATTACTGGTTCAAGAAGATGTGATTGATGATGACAAAAGATGTCAATATGATGTGAAGATGAAGATGACATTGGCTCAGTTGTATTAGCAAGATAAATTTGTTTCAACAATTAAAACCTTTAATGCTTGAATCACAAGAAAATGAAGAAATGGATCAACTTTAAGAAATTTATCAAGTCGATTAGAAAGTATAATAACAAGTTGTGATTTTTTTTTAACTAATAAAGTAATCCATGATAATTTGTTAAAAAATGTATGACTATTACAACAATCTAAGTCCAAGAAATTGTTGATACCATTCATCTATAAAAATGGAAATGTTCTCACAATACTTTCAACATTTGAATTGCCTAGGTAACTCTAAATATTTTACGCGAATATTTCTGTAGAAAATTCAAATTCAAGCTAAATATGAAGAAATAAATAAACAGATAATCCAAAATAATATATCTCTTTACCGCTGAAAGCAACAATTTGTGCACTTATAAAAATGACTTATCATTATCTGTGTTTTTGTTTTTCAATCAAAACAATCAAATTTTGCAGCAAAATATATGTTAGGTACATCAATAATCTGACCCCATTAAAGGTCACTAAGATGAACAATATTTTGCTATCCAAGTGTGAGACATATAGAAAATATGAATAATGCTAACGTTGCTAGTACATAAAAAAAGTCCCTATAAAAAGAACATAGTCATTGTAAAACTGTTTATAATTTTATTGCCCTTACTCTTGCTCATTTGAAATTAGGGGCTTGAATAGTGTGTAATTTGATTCATGCATGGTACTCAACAGAGATCCCGATTTTTCTGCATAACTAGATGAATAAATTTGTAAGAATCAGAGATTAAACCGCTATTAATAGAATGGAAAAATTCTGGGTATCCAAGAATAAGGAAATTTCGAATTCAAAAATGTGCTGCAAAAATTCTTGCCATAGTTTTTTAAGATTGTGATAGTATTTTCTTTTCTCATTACTAAGAATAAAAAGAAAGAGTATTACTTACTATTATTAACAAAGCCATGCGCCAAAATAGAAAAAGAAACAGAAAATTCTTTGAAGGTATTTTATCTTTGCAAAATAAGACGTTACCGCACAAGGCGTGTATTGTTAGGTTTAAATTTTGTGATCTACAGTTCGAATCTCTTTCCTAAAGAAAAGTTTGCAATACCGAAAATTTCCTTTTAGCGATGATATGATGAGTGGCTATGGAAGGATTATGGCCGGATCAAGAGAAATATGTGTTGAATTAATAGAATTTAATAATGCCGAATAAATTATTTTCGATCAGATAGCTTCATTTTTTCCACAATAAACTATATATAAATAGAATATATACCTATCGTCGGTACAATGCCAATGTCATAAATGTGAAAATTTTCAGTTTTGAAAAAATGAATGGTAAATGTTTTCCATCCGTTATAAAAGAAATTAAAAAATGTTAATTTGTTAAATAACAAGTACAAAATTAGAACCTAAATAATTAAAGATATATATTTATCTTTTTCTTATGCTTATAGTAAAAGAGCATGCTAGTAAAAAAATGATTTTTCTGGTACAGAACTTAGTCAATGTGTATTCAAATATACATAAGTAAAGGTGTGCTTGTTTTTGGAATTAAAAGAAAATTAAAATAAAACCTTTTGATTTAAATAAGACTTTTCGTTAAAGACCCATAATCCCAACAAAAAAAATAAAAAATTCAGCGTAGGATATGTTATACTAGAAATACATATTTTGTAGCTTTGTCAATGAAAACTGAAGATTTTTCCGTCTACTAGTATACGTGTACTGAGGTGAAAAAAATCAAATTTGCACATTCATGACTTTGGCATTGTATCGACGATAATATCGAGTTCAAATTATGTACCTGATATTCCAAATATTACCTTGCAATGTAGAACTACACTATACATATGTATAACTATGTATACCAACATTGTAACCAAAAACGGGAAGAATATATTGGTGACCTGTAGCATTCTCCCATAGCAACAAATCGCAAGATAGTTTCAAGTCTAAAAAATGCAAATTAAAAATTTATTATTCATGAATATTTATTGAGAGCCGTACCTATTTCTTGTAGAAATGATTTCTCGCATAACTGTATCTACCATATTTTTGCAATGTCTTTTTCAATAGTGTGCAACAGTTATTCATATAGTGGGTTATTCAAATGCAAGAAGTTTTTGCATGAAGCTTGATCTTCAATTAATAGTTAGTCATTTAGCATCTGCAAAATACCCATGCCTTGTTCTCTCCTCTGGAGTCACTTTTTAGTCCATACATTTGTTTTTGTCAATGTCGCCTTTTGATACTCAAACAAGTTGAACACTCATCACAGATCTCACTCANATAGTCATTGTAAAACTGTTTATAATTTTATTGCCCTTACTCTTGCTCATTTGAAATTAGGGGCTTGAATAGTGTGTAATTTGATTCATGCATGGTACTCAACAGAGATCCCGATTTTTCTGCATAACTAGATGAATAAATTTGTAAGAATCAGAGATTAAACCGCTATTAATAGAATGGAAAAATTCTGGGTATCCAAGAATAAGGAAATTTCGAATTCAAAAATGTGCTGCAAAAATTCTTGCCATAGTTTTTTAAGATTGTGATAGTATTTTCTTTTCTCATTACTAAGAATAAAAAGAAAGAGTATTACTTACTATTATTAACAAAGCCATGCGCCAAAATAGAAAAAGAAACAGAAAATTCTTTGAAGGTATTTTATCTTTGCAAAATAAGACGTTACCGCACAAGGCGTGTATTGTTAGGTTTAAATTTTGTGATCTACAGTTCGAATCTCTTTCCTAAAGAAAAGTTTGCAATACCGAAAATTTCCTTTTAGCGATGATATGATGAGTGGCTATGGAAGGATTATGGCCGGATCAAGAGAAATATGTGTTGAATTAATAGAATTTAATAATGCCGAATAAATTATTTTCGATCAGATAGCTTCATTTTTTCCACAATAAACTATATATAAATAGAATATATACCTATCGTCGGTACAATGCCAATGTCATAAATGTGAAAATTTTCAGTTTTGAAAAAATGAATGGTAAATGTTTTCCATCCGTTATAAAAGAAATTAAAAAATGTTAATTTGTTAAATAACAAGTACAAAATTAGAACCTAAATAATTAAAGATATATATTTATCTTTTTCTTATGCTTATAGTAAAAGAGCATGCTAGTAAAAAATGATTTTTCTGGTACAGAACTTAGTCAATGTGTATTCAAATATACATAAGTAAAGGTGTGCTTGTTTTTGGAATTAAAAGAAAATTAAAATAAAACCTTTTGATTTAAATAAGACTTTTCGTTAAAGACCCATAATCCCAACAAAAAAAATAAAAAATTCAGCGTAGGATATGTTATACTAGAAATACATATTTTGTAGCTTTGTCAATGAAAACTGAAGATTTTTCCGTCTACTAGTATACGTGTACTGAGGTGAAAAAAATCAAATTTGCACATTCATGACTTTGGCATTGTATCGACGATAATATCGAGTTCAAATTATGTACCTGATATTCCAAATATTACCTTGCAATGTAGAACTACACTATACATATGTATAACTATGTATACCAACATTGTAACCAAAAACGGGAAGAATATATTGGTGACCTGTAGCATTCTCCCATAGCAACAAATCGCAAGATAGTTTCAAGTCTAAAAAAATGCAAATTAAAAATTTATTATTCATGAATATTTATTGAGAGCCGTACCTATTTCTTGTAGAAATGATTTCTCGCATAACTGTATCTACCATATTTTTGCAATGTCTTTTTCAATAGTGTGCAACAGTTATTCATATAGTGGGTTATTCAAATGCAAGAAGTTTTTGCATGAAGCTTGATCTTCAATTAATAGTTAGTCATTTAGCATCTGCAAAATACCCATGCCTTGTTCTCTCCTCTGGAGTCACTTTTTAGTCCATACATTTGTTTTTGTCAATGTCGCCTTTTGATACTCAAACAAGTTGAACACTCATCACAGATCTCACTCATATTTCCAAGATCTTATGCAAGAAAATTAGACCATATTTCACGTCACTTTCACTATCACTGGCACTTATCATTATAACTAATTTAGTTATTTAGTTTAATTATAACTAATAAACCATTTATTGAAAAAAAACTTACCTGTCCTACGTAAATTAACCGATACAAAAAATTTTTGGCATAAGTTTTCGTACAAATATTTTTTTCAATACTTTAAGAATTTAACAACAAATTGGCTATTGAATCATATGATGTTACGTGCTACTTTTATCATTTTCAAAATCAAAAATTTTAAATTGCGCTTACGTAGAGCAATATACAAAGTGTCCGTTTTTCGAACTCCAACATGGGGACTTCGAGATAAACGATATACGTTACAAATTTATTAAGTTTAACATCGAAAAAAATTAAATTTAATTGAAGTGTCAAAAATGTGTTTACCAAACAAAAGAATGCATGTTATTGACAAAATGTTTTTTTGTTATTTTGATAGCCTCGTGAAATGGAACCATATTGTACAATACATCATCGTAATCAATAGAAAAGCTTTATCCAAAAATATAAAAATTCAATACGGCTGCCCTAAGGAATAACAAAGTTGACTACTGTAATTTTCATATTTAAATTGCCTTGAAGCTGTCTCCAGCATATTTCGTAAAAAGTGCTTTAATAACATTTCAACTTAAAATGTTCACCTTTCGCGACTCTCGATATAAAATGAAAAAACGAAAATTGAAAATATTGATTCTTTTCAAAAATCCGGGCAATCTGTAAAAATATCCAAATTTTCTCGACGAGATCTTATTGACCTCCCAATTGTGTAACTTTGCTTCACTTTAACCAACTTCGTATCTCTTCAAGTAAATGAGATCCTCATATTGGAGCTCGAAAAACGGACACTCTGTATATTTACTACTAAAAATGGATTTTGAACTTAAGCAACCAAAAGTCTATTAACTCTACTGCTTAGAATAATTTTAATACAGAAAAATTAGTAATTTTTCACTTACTTGTTAGAAGATTTCAAATTTCCAATTCAGTTCAATTTTAATTATGGAATTTCAGGTAAATTTTTAGTTTAAACCGAATCCAATATGTGTCTCATTGTAAATAAATGGGAAAATAAAAACAGCATGATAACGTTATTCTTCATAATCATTCTAGTTCTTTTTTCTTTCTTTTACTTATAATGATTAGTCAACAGAAAAGAGTGATGTGACATAGTATTCAACATACATTTGGTGTTGTTCGTTCTCAATGACAAGTTGTAAACCTAATAATCCTGTACTTCCTGTAGAAATTGCCACTTTATTTGCATAATGCATAACTTTAAGAATATGCCTGATATTTGAAAAGGCATATGTGAAATCAGTCTGTTCATTACATTGAAACACAAGAACTGAATCGGAATTTTTGTTCAAGGCTACTTCAGAATCACCCTAGAATTCACATAATTACTTTGATTCTTAATTTTATATATTCTATCATACCGATAAACTTTTAGCTTTTAGACTAAAATAGGGAAAGTCTGGTTGGAATACAATTTTGAGTTCATCTGCTGAATTATCAAGTCTTTGCAATAGTTCCACGAAAATGTTAGCATTAACAACTATTTTATTTAAATTACATTCTTCAGCTAAACTAGGACTTTCAAATTCGTTGATATTTAGAGTTTTCATTTCACATTCAATAAATACATTGTCTTCGGCGTGGCTTACACTGAAACATTGAGAAGTTGTTTAAATAATGCAGCATTAAATATCTATACCGCTCACATTAAGCGTAATGGTGATCCAGGAGAGTTAAAGGACAGCTTTAAAGTAGTATTAATATCATCACCAAATATATTTATAACATCTGTAAAGGTTTTTAAGTTTATTTTAAACAAATTGTCTTCTGATTCTTTTACTTGGTACAATGAGAATATTTCTCTAGGAATGTATGCCGAGGTTTCTACGCATCTCATTTCTTCCAATGTTACTTTGAGGCCCTCTTCCATTGGCCGAAATACAGCAAACTAAATAGAAAAAAAAATAAAACAATTGATCATTTTTAAATTATATGAATATTACCTCTTTAATTGCTATAGATTTTAACATGTTACAAACAGTTTTAACTTCGGTTAATTGGGCATTAAACATCTTTTAAAAGATAATAATACACTGAAAATCTTTTTTAATAATTCACTGTTAAATTCCACAACTGTAAACAAAATAAACTGATTTTTCTAACCTCAATTCTAAAATCAATAAAGGCTCACCAGGTAACACTGTAAAAGTTTTTATATTAAATATTCTCATGCACACTTATTGTTAGTTTTTAAGTTCAACATGCCTATTAAAGCTAGAAATCACTAAAGAAATACTAGCATTTGATGAAAGACAATTTAGACAAATAATTTGATACTTATGACAACGAGGCTTTTTGACACAACAAATATTCCATTTTATTTTTGGTGCAATGACAGAGATGTTCAAATCAAAAAACGGCATATTTGAAAACGACATCTTAGTTGAAGCATTTAGTGAAAGTTTTAATTAATATTAATATTTCATTCCTGAAATTTTTAATAAGTAACTGCGGCAACAATGCGATACTGTCGCTTATGTCAAATCTATGACATACACGTGTTGCTTGTCACTTCTGACAGTGACAATCAACTGTATGAAAAATTAGTTTCTTTATTTACATATAAATAACAAATATGCTTGACTCTTTTTAAAAAACAATATTTTAGCTTTTTACATGTGAAAAACTCTTATCTTAAACGAATTCAAATGAATATATTTTTGTGGTGAACGCAAACTTTTATAATTGTGTCAACTTTCTCACAGGAACCTTTATGCTAATCAGGTGACAACACATTATGTCTCAAACAAAATTTATGCCTATTTTCGGTTCGAGACCGTCCTGTTCAATTCCCAGTAGAATACAGGAAAGAAAAAATAAAGTCAAGGCCCTCAAGTTAATTGAACAAAATCGGAAACCTGAAAAACCTGAAGATTTTATTACATATGAAGATAGGTATGTAAATTGGAATTACAATTATAATTTCTCTATTTAGACAAAACTATTGATTCATTTTATAAATAACACATTTTGTTTCACCGAAAAATTGGAGGTGAGAAGGATCAACGTTGAAAACAGGTCTTGTTATTTGAAATCATTGGTGTAATAAAACTGTCAAAAAAGAATCATATTGGGAACATTTTTTATATGTATAGTAGTTAAGTTGTATAGCCCAATAGACATCACAATGCAACGGAAAGGGAGAATATGATGTATATGATGATCGAACAATAAGCCTAAGTCATTGGCAATTACGTTTCCAGAAATTCTAATCTGGAAACTTTAGCTTAAATGATGAATTTCTTTCGTCTTGGACAATCGGCAGAACTCAGTGAAGACGTCGTAATGCATCATATTCCATCATAATTGTTGAACAACTAAAATCTAAGAATTGATAATTTATTTATTCATCTAATCATTAGATTCTAATGTGATTAGTTCCAGAAGAAATAACCAGTTGTGATTTCAAGGTGAAAGGGTTCATCGGAATAAACCTCAGCCACATTGAATAAAAATGACATAAATAGAAGTAGTTTACATATAATAGCTTATCTGCCACATTAGTCGGTCGTTTTCACATCTATACATAATTAATTGTTTCGCACTATTCAACATTATTTGGGCGAAAAACAATTTGATTTTATTAACTGAAACAGACTACATAGACATATTTGAAATTGAAAACATTTTCGTTATTTGAAATGTTTAAGTTGACCGAATATTTGAATATATATAAAACAATCTTTTTGTTCTAGTGAATCTGAGGAAGAACCTGAATTTGTACTTAAGCAAGCCTTAAAAACTTCATATAATTTTGTCGACTATATAAAACATAGGGAAGGACAAACGTCTAAACATAGTTTTGTATTTAAAGAATATGGAAATAGACATATACTCACACATGAAATGTTTAAAGAAACCCCAATTAATTTAGGACACTTGAATAAGGTTTTTTGTTCAAAATGGCTGAGGGATAGACAAGTGGTTTTTGGAACAAAGTGTAACAAGGTAAGTAGTGGGTCGAGTCCTAAAGGCTTTTTCTATTTTGTTATTTAATATGTATTAGTTAATGGTTTACGATGTACAAACCCATAAATTAGATCAAATACCTACATTGATTAGTCGAAGAGAAATTCCTAATATTGAACAACCCTGTGGAATTCATTCCGTAGAATTGAACCCATCAAAAAACATTACTAGCAACAGAAGCAAGGAATGCTGTCGATGTTGCTGTATATAGATTGCCAACTTTAGATCCAGTATGTGTTGGAGAAAATGGGCATAAAGATTGGGTATATTATTTAAAAAACTAACAAACAATATGTTTTATATATGTTCTTGTTTTTCAGATATTCGATATGTGCTGGCTTGATGATGAGTTTTTAGTTACAGGTTCTAAGGATACAAAACTAGCCTTATGGAGAATCACTGACGATGTATTAGACGCAAAAAGTGAAGTATTAACTCATAAAATTATATCTCCAGAATCAACGAAAAATTGTCGAAATGCGCAAAATGTAAATTAAATTTTATCTTAGATTTTTCTTAAATCGACCTAACTTTGTAGATAAGGGCAATAGCTTTTAATAAAGTATATCAAGAGCTTGCCGCATTGAGCTTAAATGGATACATACACATTTGGGATGTTGAAACATTTAAGCAAAGAATTTCTAGGAAACTGCCCAGTTCACAGGATAATGTATGCATGGCGGTACAGGACAGTGGTAACGTGTACGCTATAGGATGCAGATCTTATACGCTTTTACTAGATTGTAGGACGTTACAGGTAAAGTAAAAATTATTTCAAGGTGTAAAATATTAATATACATAATCAAATATTTATTTGTTAAGGCAATCAAGAAAGTTTATTCCCGTTATTCGGGATGTGGAATACGATCAGCAACATTTCAAGGAGATATCTTAACCGTTGGAACTGGATTAGGTATGCTAATGTTTTACGATTTGAAAGCTGGCAAATACTTAGAAAGTAGCATAAATACATCAAGAACAGTCATTCTAAAAGGCAGCAAAGGTTATGTGGTAAGTTTTCATTAAATCAAAAAAGTTTGCGTTTGAAAGTTCAATTGTTTCAAGTTTCCTGATGAAGAATATATGGATAATATTCAAAATGTAAAATATGTTCCTGCAATTTATACACATTGCTATGATTCAACTGGGACCCGATTATTTACTGCTGGTGGACCTCTTCCAGCAACACTAACTGGAAACTATGCAGGATTATGGCAATAAAAATTTGAACTATTAACATAGGACATTTAGGCTAATATGTAAATATGAACATTTGTGTCATGATTATTGTATCATTAATTGGAATGTGAAAATGGATAGCATCCTTCCTTTATAAGGGATAACACTAAAAAAATACATTTGTGGCGACCTGAAAAGACGCAGATTCAAATGGCTGAGATTTTGTTAACTAATAATTAGGTGTTCTCAAGTTTCGTATTTTTTTCCTCGTCACTCTGTGTTTTTAGATCTTATGCGAATTCTTATTTGAATTCACTCACTTTTCGAAAAATTGCATTATTTTTTAATATTTTTAAACATAGACTTTATCTTAACATTTCATTTTAAAACTTGTTTAGTATTTTAGAACATGCAATGATTATTTTTCTAATATTGAAAAAATACACCACAAGATGTTCCGTTTTCGTTGTATTTGCGAGGTTTACTACCAAGAATAAAAAGATGCAGTTTTCGTGACCCTGAGCTATTATTTTGCAATACTATTTTAATTTTCCATACTACTTGCTTTTTGACACATAAAACAATTAGGAACACTTATCATTTTAGAACCCCTCATATATCAGGTGTCTTAGAACTTATCGAAAAGATAAAAATTGTTTCGCATGTTAGGGGATTAATGCACAGCTGTTAATAAACACTTCTCAGAAATAGTAAAACCTTATACTTGTCGAGTTTATTATAAGAAGTTATTAGTCTTCTACAAAATGAAAATTTTGAAAATTGTCGCATATATTAATTCTCGGCATTATA
The DNA here is from genome assembly GCA_013372445.1 of Hypothenemus hampei. Lineage (NCBI taxonomy): Eukaryota > Metazoa > Arthropoda > Insecta > Coleoptera > Curculionidae > Hypothenemus > Hypothenemus hampei. The sequence goes on from JABRWK010000064.1 coordinate 138,112, forward strand.
TGAATTAAATGCCCATTAGGTTTCCTTTAGTTAAATTGTTTTCGAAAAAAAAAATTTTTGTTGTATCTTGTTAATCCTCACTTTTTTTAATATAAAATTTTTAGCTTTTCGAAGTTAGGTTTCTGGAAGTTTATTGAGATGTTAATCAGTGATTATAAATGATGATCAAAGTGGTTTTTTATATTTTTATGTATCGTTATTCTTAATTTAATTTTGAATGGCTTTCTGTTAGGAGTCTCTCAACCTATTCTTCACGCATTTTCCGAAATTTGCGATTTTTAATTTTCTTGAATAATTTGAATTAGCAGAGTTAGATTTGAAAGCAATATGGGTTCTTGTCATAATATATAAGTAGTATTGTCACTCATAAATATTCCTTTTTATTATATTTACGGTTGTCACTTAAACTTCTTATTAATTCATAAAGAATAGGAACAATAAATCTTACAATGAACGCAGATTTAGTTGATGCAAAGGATAACTTAATAACCACTTGAAAATATACAAGATATGCCATTTAAAGTAACATATATTTATTTGTTATTGATTTCTACGTTAAAACATCTACGTACAAGAAACATTTTTTAACTTTTTTTACTTTAAGACACATAAGGTACGAAAGGAATTCTAAAATGATAAATTTTGCATAATAACCCTGTTGTTCAACAACAAATAAAGCTAAGAAAAATGTCGTTTGAACATCTTTAGTTTTATAAATAGTAACACGCTGTAAAAACAGTATCTCTCTATTTTCGTTAATAAGTAAATTATACAACGAAATTGGAATTACTTGTACAGGGTGTTAAGGACAAAACTACATTACCTACTACCACATGATGGAGTACTATAAAAAAATAAAAAAGCTCCTATGAACTTAGGTCCGTAACGTCTTCGTTTAAGAGATACCGAGTGTTGAAATTTCATTTTTTATTTGGTTTCTTTTAAATATTTTTGGACGAAGATGTTACAATCGGACGAATTTTGGCATACAAGGGTTGTTTATGCAACATAACCCAAATATGGTTTTAATTTTTTGATTACTGTAAGATGACGCCATATAAAAGGTTTTATCACATTTGAATTGGACCTAACTTTTTTGTCCTACACTATATGTCAATTTCGATTGGAAAAATCTTTTTTCCACCTTTTCTGCTTAAAAAAAGGTATACTTTAGTGACATCGCTAGAAGCAATGGTTTTCAGTAAAAATGCATTTAAAGCTGATGATGTATGCAAATTATGTATTAGGGTGAATGGAAACCTTGTATGTCTTAAACGAAGACGTTTTGGATCTACGTTCATAGGAACTTTTTTTATTATTTCATGGTATTCCATTGCGTGGTATTATGTAATGTAGCTTTTTCCTTAACACCCTGTATAATAAAATGCAATTTATGCACGGGAAATTTTATTTTCAGTATTCATTGCTGTTAAATGTTCTTTTACTAGTTTGTATAATTCTCTGTGATAAATTATTTTAAAGATTGTAGTTTTATTTAGGTTTTTAAATGCATGCGAGACATAAAAAAACACGTGTCTTATTTACTTGACAGTATTTACAGGTGCAAGGTTTGTTAGTGTAGCGATACTTCTATATACATATTACAAATACGTGTGTGTGACTTTAGTATATAAGTCAGCTTGTCCAGTGAATAGTTAGAAACTAATCGGATCTGTACTGCTCAAAGGTGCAATTTATTCGAATCTCTTGATAGTTGTAATGGTTTATCGAAGTATTTCCGATTACGTTGTATTTTTGGTTATTAAAATTTTTAATTAAATTTGTTTTTCCTTAAACTAAATATGATATTCAAGACGAAAATTTTATTAATTAGTAGAATTTATACATCGTAAGTTTTAAAGCAGAATTAATAATAGGGTCTCCTGGGATTGTTCTGTAAGAAGAAAAAATTAAATTGTTCTAATACATAAAAATATACATTAAAAATGCTTAAATAAATGTAAGCATTTTTAAACTTACCAGGGGATTCGGTCTAAATCGATATGCTAACATCATTCTTTTTCTATAAGATTCATATTCGTCTTCATCGTTTGAGTCATTCGAATTCAATCCAAGACCTTGCGTGTTTTCTCTAGGTGCCCCCCTAAAGCATTTCTGTATTGTAGTATATGTAAATTTTTGTGATAATAATTAAAGCTTACTTATTAATAGGTTCAACGATTCCCATATTATTTTGTCCAAGCCCTTGACCTTCACTCCAGCCAAGTTTCTGCAACATTTTAAAACCAATATTGTCCTCCTTGATTTTAAATTCTTTGTAATCCGAAAAATTTGGTTGTCGTCCTTCTTTGACAGCATTAGATTTTTCCATAAATCTTTTAAATTCTTCTGGAGGCAAAAAATCACCTATGTGATGTTTTCCTTCGGCTTGACGGTTTAATTCCGTTGCCCAAAGTTCAGTTGCTTGCATTTCCTATTAAAATATTTCGATATTACATTTAGTAAAAAATTATAATTAATTATAGTTTACTTTCTCTCTGAGTTTATGTTCCCATGTTCCCCCTTCTGTATCTTCATCTGAATCGTAATCATATTTGTTTTACCTTGCTTTTGTAATCTAAAACAAGCAGTAAACGAGTAAATTTTCCAGCTTTTTATTCTATACTCAATATCGGAAATAACATAATTGAGGAATCATTTTTACTTCGAAATCCGGAAAACTATTATCCAGAGAATTTTATTCAGTATTATTAAAAAAGATCTACACAAAACTAATGGAAATGAACGTGTAATGGATTCTAAAAGAATTTTATTTTTGATAGAAATTCCGCAATCAGATATTTGGGTGCCGTTACTTCCGTTATTCGCCTGATTTGTATCCTTTCGATTATTTTAATAAATTTTTCTTTAGTTTAGGAGTTTATGTTAAAAATGTTATTCCAATGAAAAAAAAATGTGGAGCGCGTTTTCAGATAGCCTTTAGACGTAATTAAGGGATGACTATGTAAAGGGCAAATCATGGGAAACGGATGTTGAGTTATTCTTTGTTGAAAAACCTCCGTTTCCCATGACTCACCCTTTAGAAGTACAATATATTTCCATTGCGAAAAATTCACTTCTACAGTAAGCTAAGATTCAATACATTTTTGTATTGGCATCAAGTTCTTTTAATTCTACAACAGAATACATATGTAATATGTCGTGTGTCTTTATACATAAAGTGTATGCATAATGGACAATTTTATTGAATTGTGGAATATAACATTTCAAATTTTCTATACAATGTCCACAGTGAAATAGTAACGTCAGGAACACTTTTGTTTTTGAATATTTCTTGTTTCATTTTTAAAATGTTTTGTAAATATTAATGAATCAATAAAATTTGAATTTGATGCAATTTTTCTCTCGATTTTTAATTTAATTGATATCTATTAAGTTTTATACAAATTGTCTACACTATTGTGGCGTTGTAAAGAAGGCCTGAAAATGGCCAATCATGTTGCACAATTTCAGTAGATTGTTCAAATTTTGTTCAAAAACGAACTTATTAATAAGCAGTCGTTTAATCCATTCAGCAGCAGCTTTGTGATAATCAAGATTATGAAATGAACCTCTCCCTCCTGAGGGAGTTTCAAATTTTAATAGGAATAATTGAGGATCAGATAGGAATTATCAAAGTACGATTTACTTATAAGAACTATGTTCACAGCCTTCGGTGCCAAGATACATATAAGTGTGTTAAAATTCTTGTAAAAAAATCGAAATTGATTAATATATTTGAAAACATTAAAAATATTACAACGAAGTCTTGTTTGTACGTTGTGTTCAAGAGTCCATATTTTGCTGTAAAAACATTAGATTTAGATTCACCAGTAACGAGCATAGGGGTATTAGTTGGGATATTTTTTAACAAAAAAATGGTACGCTAATATTTTTTCTGAAAATAAAATTTATTTCTGGCCTCGTCGTTCAATTCTTAAGAAAAAACCTCTCTTGACTTTTTATCATTCAAAGCAATCTTCTCGAATAAAAAATAAAAACCATCTGAATGCACGTCATTTAATTTAATGGATATTGCATTTTATAAAGCATAACAGTTTATGCAAAAAATTCTATGGATGAACGAAACTATTTTCGCTTTTATTGTCCATTCTTAATTCTCTGCAAGCTGCAATCATTAGTTGGTGCTATGTAGACGTTCTTTTTTAAATAAAATTAGATGAACTAATCTAAAGGATTTAAGTCTGGAGACCTGACTGGCCAGATAGTTGGATCTTCTCCAGGAGTATAATCATAATTTTTACCATTTCTTAATCATTTTATTCAATATCCCGCATAATTACAATTTGACCATTCTTTGACTCTAAAGACAAAAAGCACCATCTAGTTGTATCCAACTAATATTTACTCGAGTAAAAAGCGGAGCGTTTTTGAATTGTTCATATAAACTATTCTTTAGGAAATTGTAAAAAACTTGAACGTTACTTTTTCAGGAAGAAGAAAAAGATGACAACCAAACATTAGCTGTAAATTCATGTTGGCTAGATCCATAACGGATGGAATGAAGGTTTTCATGAGCTTACGTATGATAATTATGAAAATTAATTACTCTCTTTCTAGTAAAACTAGCTTCGTCCGTCCATAGAATACTTCGCAAAAAATTGAAGGTTTAATTCCAAATTACTTAAAAATCAATGACAAAATAATAATCGTCTTAATAATTTATTAATAACAAACCCCTTATTATAAAGGGTGAAAATTGGACCAAACTCTAGAAGTCCATTGTAAAAAAAATATAAATGTAAAAAAGCTCATAAGTTCTTATCTAATTTTCGTTTATTTTCAAGTTACAGCGTCATTAAAATGTAACTTGAAAACAAATGAAATGTTAGATTTTTAAGATTTATTTTTTTGTACAATACACTCCTAGGGCTTTGTTCTCTGTATATTACTTCAAAAATTTTAATGAATTGAACTTACTTTTCAAGCTCTTCTCGTTTTTTCAACATATCTTGATATAACAGATGTATCTTATAATTATCTTCAACTTTTTTCCAATCTTCTTCAGAAAGATTAGTTGATCCATAAGACTGTAAAGCATATTGCAATAGTCCTGGATCGGATCTAATGACTTTTGTTAACATAGGGGAACTTCCTGGTACTAAATAAAAAAATTAATCAAGTTAATAAAAAGTATATTATTAATTACTTAAAGGTAAAGATGGCGATGGCACTACTAATGGAGCAATGGGAGGTGGTTTTGCCATATCATCTTTGTCACCCCAACGACTTTTCCTTTTTCTTTCCTTTCGCCCATTGTCGTAATTTTTCTGTTGATCCTCCTCAAAATATTATTTATATTATTTCCATAATAATTTTACTAATTTTATTTACTTGTTTGGGTTCTAATTTAATCTCAACATTAGGACTAATGTCCTGATCGAATTCATCGTCTTCCAACGCCATTTCCGGCTCATATTTTTCACTTCCATCGACAGTTTTCACTTCAATTCTGGTTTTCTTTTCACTTTCCTCACGTTCTATTTTATATTGTTGTACGAGACTAGCATATTGACGATAGGCGGCCGAATCTTTGTGAAACAGAAACCTGAGAAAATGTCAAAAAATTCGAAAAACATTACCAAAATTGTTTCGAACAGATGATAGATCTGAATATTACTAATCAGACGAGTGTTATTGTTAATTAGTCCGGTAGACCGGACCGCGTGAAAAATTCAAAATGCCTACAACTTAAAAAAACGAGTTTAGAGTTTTGTTTTGCTATACTTATGCTAAATTTTGGAAGGGGACCAGTCTATCGGTCTCTTTAGATTTGATGGACTGCGCTATATATCGAATTTTGAGAGAGTATGTCGATTGTTGCCATACCACAATTCGGGGTCTCGGTTTTTTTTCTGTCTTACGACGTCTTCTACGGAAGGGCCGCACTCGGCTACCATGCGGGCCAGGTTCGCCATCGCTTCAAAATCGGCACCACCTAGGGAGAACTCAGGAACACGTCACTAACGGTCCCAAATTGATACAGGGGTGGCTTAGATTAGCAATTTGTTATTTTTCTCTAAATTTTTAGAAATATACACAGGGTGTTCACGAAATCCAGATGGAAGGAGTTAGACAACAGTTGCAGTGAATAAAAATGTATCGTTTAAAAAACTGTTACTAGAATCGCTCGGAAATAAATTTCAATTTCAATACAAATATGTCATATTATTTTAAAATAAAAAGTATATCAGTATTAATATCAAAGGCGGTCATCTCAATCATTTTCACTTTTCAGGAATGCGGAAAAAATCTCTACTTTTATTATGATATTAAAGCAAAGAACATAATTTGTAAAGGAAAAAATGATTAATCACATCGGGTTATAAAGTAACTACGCATACTTACAGTCTTAAATTTTGAAAATAATGAAGAAAAATAGATGAAAATTGTAACTATTTGATATTTGCAATTGGATATTAGAGGTTCTGTAGAAGAACTCTTTAATAACTTTATATATTATATTAATATAAAATGGTACAAAAATATTTTTTGAGAAAAATATCCTTTAATTTCAGCATATTAACTTGTTACAACTATTTTTCTTTAATGGAAGGCTCAATCGTATGAAGAGCTTTTCCCTTCTGTAAAATACTTTCGAAGACATGGTCAGACTCTGGTCATATTACCATTCACCTCTATCTAATCAAGATATTTTAGATTTACATTTTCTTAGAAATAACATTTTGTACTCTTTGTTTTGGAATGGTACATGTCCGCTGCGTGCGATTTATTAATAAATAATAGATAATAATAATTAATTTTGTTGTCTTTAGAGAATATTAACGATTGTGATGTCTAACAGGCAATCCTTAACCCAAATTTACAGGCCGTTTTGTTTAGATATGTTGATATTTGTAACCTAACTTGTCACCAGTACTATTTGCATCTTTTAATTCAGGCACTCATATTTTCGGAGTACATATTTTTTAGTATAAGGTACATATTGATTTCAAATGCACTTATAATGTAGGTTGTAAATATTACAGGGTTATGAAAATCATGGCAGAACCCGTTAAAAAAATCACTTCGCAATGTTACCTAGCAGTCAATAGTCAATATTACTCAAAATTAGTTACAACTTCATGCAATGCAAATCGTAGAGCCACATAAACCTCTTTTGGGTGCTCCAAATAAGTGAAAATAGTAAGAGAGATCTGAACTATACGAGAAATGGTTCAGAACACCTTAGTTAAGCTTAATTTAACAAGCATTTTTATAAGCTACAACCTGAAAACTACACTGATTACCTTTTCTAAACAAATATATTATTTTTTTAGAATACATAGTTGTGAACACCCTGTAGATATTGCAATTTTACTAAACCAGCCCTGGAGAAAAAATCTTCGCGCAGAAGATAAAAATATTTCAGACATTTACCTAATTATGCAGTTATTACAGCAAAAAAAACCCTACTCTACCTGATATTTCCTCCTTGAAGCCGCTTCTATTAAATATAGTTGCGGGCGGACCGATCATAGGTGGAGGAATATTGACGTTTATAATAGGGGGCGGAGCTTGAAGATTGAAATTTGGCGGTGGCTGGCTTACATCTCGTGTATGAATTATAGGAGGTGGCACATTTACCCTTATCCCCGGTGGTGGAAGTACTCGTTGAGACATTAGAGATGGAATATTAGGGGATTGGACCAAGGCTGCCACTGGGACCGGCGGCTAAACGTTTTTTAATAAAAAACAATGTAAAATATTAATCACTTACAGGTTGAGTTGATTGGCTGTTCAAAAAATTTAAGTCTGCCACATTTGGAGGTGGTAAGCTTTTATTTGGAGGTGGAATATTCTTTAATATATTAGTGTCCACGATGCTTTCACTATTTTCCGTCGGAGTGGGTATTGCCATTAAATCTAGAGGCTTTGGATTGGGAATTTCATTCAATTGTAATGATGAAGGTGTAGGTATATTTGACACTTGTAAAGGAGCTGGTGGTGGAATATTCATTGTGTTTATCGGTTCCGGTTGTGGAATATTTTGAATCTGAAACATTAGCAAAACAATTATAATTAATTGTAACTTTATTTAATTCTAATATACCTGAATGGGATTTGGAGGAGGAATGGATGTCAGTTCAACGGTGGACAAACTTGGAGGAGGTACACTTAAGACATCAGACGTACTAATATTCAAATTTTGTGGTGTAATTACTGGAGGTGGTATTGTAACAGTAGTTAAAATACTAGTAGGAGCTGATACCAATACGTTTTGATCCTAAACAAAAAAAGTATGGTAAGTTGAAATTCATATCTAAACAAAACTTACTTGAGGTGTTATAACTATTTGAGTTTGAGGCATAATTTGAGGCGGTGGCACATTTAATAGAACAGGAGGTGGAGTTGACACGATTTGATCCGCTCCTGTTGCTGGATTAAATAAATGAGTTGATGTGGTCAAACCTTGAGTCATCACTGTTTGAGTTTGCTGAATAGTAGGAAGTGTAGCTGAAACTAGATTCACATTATATTTCAGCGGTAGTATTTAAGACGCTATTACTTACTATTTTGAACAGAATCATTTCCAGTTTGTGCCACGATACCAATTTGTGGTTGAATAAGTGTTTGCGGTGGATTCAATTGTTGAGTAACAGCAGAAGAAATTATTTGGGTGACTGGTGGTGCTATGTTCGTATTCAAATGGCGACTTAATCCGGTGGGAGTAAAATTAGGAGTTTCAACAGTTGAAAAATTGATTTGAGCATTAACTGGATATTCGCTCACTAGTGGTGGGGCTGAAGTTATTTGACTTATCAAGGTTTTAGGTGAATTAGTAATAGGTTGATGGTGTTGAATTGTTGAAGATTGATTAAAAACTGGCAATGGAGGTGGATTACTAGTAAAAGTGGGATTAAATGTGATTTTATTCTGATCAAAGTTTATGGGTTGTTCTGAAGAAAATCTAGATTGTCTGTGATGGATTGGCTGATCATTAGCAAGTGAATCACTGGAAAAATAAAACATTTCCTACAAAATAAAAATATAAACAATAACTAACTTTTTCATTTTCAAGTCCAGCTGAATATCTTTGCTATTATCTTTGGTTTTTTCTTTATCCTTTTCACGTTCCCTGATTTTATCTTTATACCTGTTGAATGTCTTAAATTTCGAATCTTTTTTCTTCTCATTTAATTGCTTAAAATGGTCCAGAAACGAGCCATCATTGATAAACTGATTCATAACTGGCTTTACATCTTCTTGAGCTGGAGTTGATCTAGAAATCAATATTTTTACATTAAAATTATATTAAAATCTAAAAATATTTTTACTTAGTTTTCTCATTTTCTATAACTTTATCTTTTATATTTTGAGTAATTTGTTTCCGTTTTGCCTCTAATTTGGCTTGAATTTCCTTCTTTTTTTGTTCAATTATTAGCTCTTGCTGGGACATTTGTGCAAATCTATCTGTCCTAGACATTTTATTTTGATTGGTATCAAAAGGCCTTTTAGACATTTTTTAACAAATGTTTACTGAAAATCTATGCCTTTAGAATGGGAAATCTTAAATTATAAACAATAATAAATAGAACATTTTCTATTAAACATTAATTACCACATAACCTCCGAAAAAATGTCAATGTCAATTTCTACCTTTTTAATTTGTATGGTTTTTGCTACTAAGTGGAGTCATAGACATTTCAATCCCTGTAAACTATAGACATATAAAACACAATTTAATAGAAATATAGGGAGTTTGTAAAAAATGGTCAATGGCGTAGCTAGGGGTGGGGGGGCGACGGAGGCGGCCCGCACCGGGTGCCACTAGACCGTGAAAAAAATATAAACTTACACAAACCAATACAACATTTTTTAACGATATGTCACTTAAGCTTAAAGGCATGTAGTTTTGCGAATTTAATGTATTAATTAAATAAAATCATTCTTTACGTTTATCAGATTTTTTTTTAATTTTAACAGTCTTCACTCTTGGAATGACACCACAATATCCGCCCAAGCTAGCTAAGCCGCTGAAAATGGTATAAAACTTAAAGTGAAAGTATAGCCAAAAATAGTAAAAAAAAGTTCTTATAAATATTGGTCCTATGGAGCACTAAATTTTTTTATATTTTCTATATACAGTGTGTCCCATAAGTCAACGAAAATCCTTGAAGAGTGGATAGGCTAGATCAAAATAGATCGATTTAACAAAATTTGTCTTAGTCCAAAAGTTGATAATAACCGAGATATAGATAAATTTCGTTAAATCGATCTATTTTGAGCTAGCTTATCCATCCTTCAAGGATTATCGTTGACTTATGGGACACCCTGTATTTTATAATTCAAAGTTGTAATCTAAACTTCAAGATAAAAATTTATTTTCTTTACTACACCAAATTCAACAAAAAGTGTAGACATTTTATTGTTTAAAAATGTCTAATTCATTAGAAAATATTATTTATTTGATAATTCGAAGGATTAACAAAATTTCGAAATATTTCTGTTAAATGTACATATTTACAAAACTACCCTTATTTACAACCGATTTTGAAAAAACATTATAATAGTATGATTATTACCTAAAAGCCTTATTCCATTATCTGCATTAGAAAGTTATTTTAAAAAATATCCATATAATAGGGCCTCTTTGGAGGGCCATATCTCAGTAATGGTGCTTCGTCAGAGCAATATCTATAGGAACTTTTTTTACTATTTTCGGCTCTACTTTCACCTCCTTAAATTTTGTACCAACTTTTCCAAACATCCTGTATACAGTTATTCAATGTTCTGTGTGGAACAGCTCTGAAATAATTTATTCTTTAGTTTAATGTACGATTGTGAATCAGTTTTCTAAAATATTCTGATTTCTTCGCGTATAACATTGACATCTGATTAAGTTGCAATGATTTATTAGATGCAACAAAATACTACGTAGAAAACATAAATATTTCCAAAATTCATCCAAATACCATGGACTAACATTTTTTTTATGTGACAATGAAAAACCGACAAGAAATAGGGGCTGTAATGTTGCAATGTTACTCTGTTGTAGAATGTCGTCCGTTCACATTTAATATGCGATGACATTGTTATTTCGAGCGCTTACCAAAGTACCGTCACATATGGAATGAGATTAGTACGACCATCTACCAACAAAAGTACAGGAAAGTACGCCTACCACATCACCTCGGTGAGGAGTAACGTAATAGTACTATTTTCAAAATGGCATAAAACATGCTAACCACGCGTCATACGCTACTTTCGACTCTTCTAAAAAATAAAGTTCTGTTAAAATAATAATAACAACGCATAAAGTTCTGTTAGAACTATTGTCTGTAATTGAAACCAAATGAGCATGATCAATTTAAAAAGAACATTGGATCAAAACTGCTGTTATTCTTTCGGGTAAAACCTTATTTATGGATATCTATATTCAAATGACGAATTTTTGCATCTGTGCTATAAATATTGAGTCGAATTTTGTTTATTAATTTATAGCGCTGATTTTCTAGGAAATTTTAGATAAAATACGAGTAATGCGACGATTAAAACGTTTGTTTTTTTCTTTCTTGCATTAATTTTGAAGCGGAAAAGCAGTCCAAAAAAAATTAAGAAATATAATAACTACAGAAGCTGATTATATTATACATATGTTTAATGCAAAGTTTTTCGTAACAATAATAAAATTTTAACATTTTGGAATTTGTTCAGTTTTCCGGTAAAGACTGCAGTAATTTCACCAGCAGAGAATCCTACAAATTTTTACAATTGTAGGACTCTTGTTTCACAGCCTTTAAACATGTTTCTATTGAACGATCGTCTTAATAAAGAATAAAATTTTTATAAAAAAACTTAAACCTTGCATCTGGAAGACAAAATAGCTTAAAGCGGCGTACAGACCGAAGTTCCAATGCCAACGCAACCGAGCATCAATACATTTACCGTTGGCATTTGCCATTGGAAAAAATTAGAGAAGATTTGACTCCTTTATACACACCATTAGGACTCAAACTAATGTTCGTAAACTGTGACAAATCCTGTCAAGACTTGATTGAACATTTTTTGATGTACTGCCTGGGGAGTAAACGCGATCCAACGTCAATTTTAACATTGGAAATTGTTGGTTTGTTCTCAGTCGCATCGTATACATCAATTTGAACGGTTTCCAACATCTAACCACACGAGCCTTGGAACCTCAATCTGTATGCGGCTTAAAACGCGTGGTTTTAATCCGTTTTAAGGAATCCTTCAATTGTTAACACAATATTTGATTGGAAAACATGCTAGAAAAATTATTTTCTGACATCTTTTCCAATGATCTGAATTATGTTTTCGTGACCCTCTTTTTTTAGAATATCTTCCAATTCTCTTTTGATTTTTGAAATTATCGGAGGCCCTTCGTATACCATACTAGAGTAAACTTGTACAAGACTAGCCCCAGCTCGAATTTTCTCATAAGCGTCTCTTCCTGTGAATATTCCGCCTACTCCTAAAACAAATTTAAAGAATAGCTCGAGTTTTAAAAAAAAGTAAACACCTACCAATTATAACCAAATCGCCTTTGGTCAGCAAGGTCATTTCTTTTATCATTTGAGTGGACACATCTCTTAAAGGTGCTCCACTTAAGCCTCCTGCTTCTTTTTGATACGCACTTTTTAATGAAGGTCTTTCAATTGTTGTATTCGAGATAATTAAACCTTCAACCTGAATAAATTAAAATCTACAATATGTTCCTTTTGGTTGGTGGTATTGGATACCTTGCAATCCTTCTCAGAAATAATATTTGCAATGTCTTTTTTTTCTTGTTCGGTTAAGTCAGGCGCCAACTTTAATAATAATGGCGGTTTTGGATTTACATCTAACGCATTTCTCGCGGCAACAACAGCTTTTAGCAAATGCCTTAAGTTTTCTTTATTTTGTAAGGTTCTTAAATTTGGGGTATTTGGACTACAAATGACAGATTCTTAGTGTCTCTATATGATGACAAAGTTATATTGATTGCCTGCTAATATTTATGACTAAATAGTCAGATACTCTGCCAAAAGTTTCAATCCCATCAACATAATCTTTCACCGGGTCTTCTGAAGTTTTATTCTTCCCCAAATTCAATCCAATAATAGGTAAATCTGGATTTCTTCTCAGTTGTTCCATTCTCATTAAAACGTCTTTATGGCCATTACTATTAAAGCCATATCTTTAACAAATATGCACACATAAAATTAAAAAAAAAAGTGAAATTAGATGAATATAATCCAATCACCTGTTTATTACAGCTCTATCTTCTGAAAGACGAAACAATCTGGGTTTGTCATTTCCCGGTTGGGGAAGTGGGGTAACAGAACCGATTTCCACAAATCCAAAACCAATATCTTTTAATCCCATTACTGCTTCACCATTTTTATCGAATCCTGCTGCTAAGCCTATAGGATTCGAAAATTCTTTTCCAAAAATTCTTATTTTCTACATCAAGGCTAAAGTAGTTAACGTTATTGAAGTGAATGTTTTCTTACCAGAACATTGGAATCCTTAAATTGACTTTTTGAAACCAAACGATATTTACTGATAAACACAGCCAGACGATGTGCTCTTTCAGGATCGAGTAAATGGATAAGAGGCATTAAAGACTCTTTGTAGAACTTTTCATCATTTTTATAAATGGACACTCCGGCATATAAACTTGTTGCTNATCACGCTACAACCCTCAATTTATGGTCAAAAGATGTCCCCTTCGATATCTAAATTGACGTGTTTTTGCAAAAACCTCAAAACTTTTTAATTTGTTATTTATGGGGCTGTATAGTTTTCATTGAGACACCCTGTATTATAAATTCTACTCATCAAAATTCATCTGATACTGATAAATGAAGATGCCTCTGATCGACGTTCATAGTTCTATGACGAAATGAGTAAAAATTTAAACCATCGAATTCATATTTTCAATATTTAGGTATTTCCGTGACGAATGTTTATTTTCTGTAAGTGGTCTTGTCAATCGACATAATTGTCATTATTGATCAGATGCCAATCCAAGGTTAAATCACGAAGTGCATAATATCCACATATTATGTTACCGTTAAAGTATGTAATTTTATTATTTCATAGATCATTTAATTATTTCTGGTTATTTTATGAAATAACTGTCACTATTGGTTGGGTTTGATTTGGTTATTTTGCACAATAACTAGATATTCAATAACATAACAGAATTGTACGCTTTAACGGCAAGACATACACAACAATCAAAGAAATGAAGTGTTTGTGGAGGTATTTTTGGTGACAGAATAGTTGAAACATAACTCTTACAAGGGAATTTAAACTCAGAAATGTACCTAGATTTAATGGAAAATACCGTATATCTACCATTAACAAATATTATTGAAACTGCTCAGGATCAACGCTACCAAAGAGAAATTGATTTCCCACCTCCTCATACCGCTTTACAAGTACACTAACTTTTGGAGCAAATATCACTTGAAAAACATGAACTAAAGCCTGGTTGACACGGTACAAGTACAGCTGGATTCTAACTTACATCAAGGTTACTTCAAAGTAAATTGGGCATTTTCCTACTTAACTTGGATAAACGTATGCTATCCTAGCTGATTATAACATAATGTTGTCATGATCAATGTAGCGTTCAAGTAACATCCAAGCCTGCTTGGACCAAGTATACTTGTATCGTATCAACTCGGCTTAATAGAATGATCTGTCAGATCGCTCGTTTTAACTTCAGTAGGCTTGTTTCTTTGAAGACATTTAAAATAAAAAATTTATCTCATACAATGTAATTCTTTCGAAGATCAGCACAAGCTGCATCATTCAGGAATATGGTTAATTTATTCCAGAAATGTTATACATCAGACTGCATTTTGAGCAAGTACGACACTATTGCATGAAGGTAAATTAAGTACATTTCAAATACTTAATTAATTAATAACAGTAAGTCTTCTCTTTTTTGTGTGAATTTGCTTTCAAAGTTTTTTTGAACAGTTTTTTTAAGAGAACGGCTCAGATTAAAAAATGTGCATACCATTATAATGAGAATACCATTTTTCTCTAAAATGATGTATCGCAATGATCTTATTTAGATTTAGATTTTAAGGACTGAAGCTCTCCCGTATTAGGGGGTTAAAGTTGCAGTAAAACATATAGGTATTAGAAAAATGTGTGTACATCGTATTCCGTTTTTAGTCAAAAAATACTTTTAATAATTTTTCTACAAAAAGTTATTTATTACATATCAAAAAAAGGCCAAATTTTTTATATTGTTTTCAAATAAGATCATTTCCCAATTTGAGTCAATATCTTATACGTACATGCTTAGAATATGGTACTGATCATTGCTCCAGTTATCATAAGCTTGACACATGTATTGACGAAGTGCAAGTGTAAAAAATAACGAGAATTGTGTAATTTCACATCTTGTTTTATTCCGATTCGCGCGATTTTTTCGTTGTTGTGTTGGTAAACTTGCCTAAAAAATCGCACTGTAATATATATAGCCATATTGGAAAAGATGGTACATAACGATAATTTTATGCAAAAATCAATTGATATGCCAACATCATCATCAGCTACTTCTCTGATTGTGATTTCGCGATCATTCATAAACATTTCCTTCGCTTTTTTCAAGTTTTCATCGTTTTTTTGCGAGGGTGCTTGTTATCTTCAACGTTTTTACGGCCATTTTGGACACTTATACCACTCGCAAACTCTTGCTTTACTCATAGCAGATTCACTAAAAGCAGTATTTAAAATTTCTAAAATTTGGCTGCACTTTATTCCAATCTTATAGCACAATTTAATACAAATTCTTTGAGCCAACTTCAAAATAGTCGATTCTACCAAAACACATGTAACCTTTTTGACAGCTGACTGCAAACCGAATATCCAATATGGCTAATGCAGTGTCGCAACTTTTTAGACAAATTTACCAACACAACAATCAAAGAATCGCAGGAAATGACAAAATTCTTTTTTTTTTAATACAACACATACAGTAAAATTCATACAGTTGAAACGGCGAGTCATGCTCCGTGCATCATAACATATACGTCATTAATTTCATATGAATCAAATCGAAAATACGGGGGGAAAAAAAGTTTGTAAATTTTGGTCGTGGCTATCGTCTCGTCTCAGGAGATTAATAATTAAAAATTTAGTTCACTATCTTGTACGAAAGTAATTTCCCGAACACCCTGTATGTATGAACAGGGTGTTAATTAAACTTTATGTTAATTTAACCAACCATTAATGACGTCATTTCTAAGAGAAAAGTTCCTTACAACATCTATCGAAAACCTAATAGTTTTTGCAGAAAACAATATTTAATTTTGTAATTTTTGATTTTTTGAGGCTCTTTTTCTCAAAAATGAATCGATAAATTTTAAATCTAATTACACCACTAAATGCAGTTTTGGAAGACCTTCAGTTTGAGGTGCCACTTGACCCATGGTTCCATTTTAAAAGAATGGCCCTTTTGGCCTCACGGTTAAACAATAAACATTTACGGTGAAACAAGATGGTCGAAAGATAGTATTTTTTGTCTTATTTAACTCATTCTTCAAATTTGTTACAGCAACAGTTCTATTGAATTTTCCTATTAATTCCCTAACGCAGTTCACAGAAACATACACTTCCGGATATTTTGTACTATGGAGTTTAATTGTAAATGGATAGGAAACTTCGCCGATAATATAGCATTTTACTAAATAAATTCTTTGCTCTGAGATTAACGTAAGTTATATATTTTTTAAACTAATTAAAGCCTTATGGACATTAAATGCAAAAACCTGAGATGATGGTTGCTAATAACGAAATTGAAATAGTATGTTATAAATATCGTCTATTATTATTATAACGACCATTGTTATAGAGCTGTCTGCCTTGCTAGTACATTTGTTATAGAAATTTGGTATCGGAGCTCACCTTTTATTATTTTGTAACATGTTTTTCTAAATACATTTGAAAAAAATGACATAAAAGTTATTGTTAACCCTTAAATCTGGAGGTCTAAAGCAGGCGTACAGGTATTACGTTTAACTACCGCCTGTCATACGGCACCTCAATAGTTAAGAGTTAAACGAAATTCTTAAGATAGGATTTCAACAAATATTCAGACTTTTTGAGGCTACTCGAAAACTTCCTAAAGATAACTAAAGAAATTTTGAAAACATTCGAGAATACACGGCATCATTAATTATCCGAAAAACGGAAGATAGTAAAAGCCAGAAGTTTCATTCCTTTTAGTTTGAGATACCCCAGTATATCATTAAATTTCGGCCATTGTACACAGAAATTTTCAGAGCATGTCAGCCTTTCCTGTTTATATCTTTATTTAAAATATTGTCATAACCAGGAGATAGTGACGGTAGAATTCAGAATTATACTTGTCGTGATGTTGACTACGCGATGATAAAAATTCGATTTTAGAATAAATACCTATGTATATGGTTTATTTAGGTAAGTTCAAATAGTAGAATCAAATATGAGGCTTTATGACAACCGATTAATAACAAATAAATTTGAATGCAATTACAGTGGAACTTCTGCAACTCGAACTAATCTCGAATTCTTCTATAATTTGAAATTTTGGTCCTTTTATCTTTTGCTTCTCCTATTTATTTTACATGTATTTTAGTCTCTATATCTCGAAGTTTCTATAACTCGAACTAATTTCCCCGTCCCTTGAGTATTCGAGTTATGGAAGTTGCACTGTATTTTACCTCTGAGGAATTGTTCTTTTGTCGTCAATCAATTCTGTTAACCACTTACCTAGAAGTATCTCGTTGGTTATGGTTCTAAACTGGGAACGGAGTTTCTTGGTCTTTGGGGTTATCTCCAACATACAAATTCCATACCGATTTAATTATAATAGAGTAATGACGCAGAATCTTATAGGGGCTGTTAAGTATAGGCCACTAAGATTATCACTAACTTTCCTTGGTACTTTAATTTAGAAAGAAATCTCGGATTTGACAAATTGTTTTTCTTTAGATTTCCTGACTTTTCCAAAATCTTTGGTGCGTTCTACTTTTTTTTGTTCCGGAAGCACAAGTGCTTCCTTTTAGGGTTTTTTGAATCTTTCTATTCTGTGAATTTAATGCGTTCGCTTGACATCATTCAGTACGAAGGGCCGTATTTATAGTCGTTCCTTAAGTCTTCCTTGACCAATGAAGAACGACTATTCATTGCAAACAAACACTCCTTATTGGTCAAGGAAGATATGAGTGCTGAGGAAGACTTAAAGAACGACTATAAATACGGCCCTAAGAGTTTGTAAGAATGATTTCCTGATTCAAGGGGTCGTAACTACCTTCGTGACAATATCAGTCACTTTTTAGCAATGTCATATTTTCCAATTTATTTATTATACTGCATAGTATTATTTTGAAATTTGAACTATAGTTACTGACTTTTCAAAATCAACTAAACTTTTTATAAAGAATAACTTTTTTTTTAAATGCAAAATAAAGAAATTTGCAAGTAAAGTTAGGTCTATCTGGAGACACATTATATTTTGACACTAAAACTTGCACTTAATGTTTTCACAGCATTTATTAGAGTAAAACTTCGAGAGATAAAAAATTAAATATACAAATAAAATGAGCTCACGCCCACCGAATACTGAATATAGACTTTTTACGACATAAAACGTGCATTTATACGTCGATATGTACTGTGGAATGTACTATTGGTTCCCAACCCTGGTTCTCATTGACTTAAAATAAGAAGAAGAATTTGGAAGAAATATGAACCTTATAAACAAGTGATCTCTATTTAGTTTTTCGGATCTTCATGTCAAAATTCTGGAATATCTAACAAACATTTTAATAAAAAGGATAAAACATCTGTAAAATTATGGCCCTTCAAGCATCAAAAAATATTACAAGCACGATTCTACATTCGAAGAACAAGTAAGTTTCAGTTTCTAACCTCTAATTACTCTAATCACTTGCGCAATTTCATATAATATTTTATTTTGATGCCTCTTAATAAAACAGTCATAATTTCTAGAGTATGGAAAAGCCCCAATCATTTTATTAAGCGTTGCTCATCAGCAGAATGGTCCAATTTGGCTGAAAGACCGAAAAATAAAGTAACAGATATGCCTCCAATGAGTGAACCTGTAAAAGGATTGCCAAGGGCTGTTTATTCCAATTTCAGAGAAGAAAATCAACAATCGAAGGCATATAAATGCTCAAAATAAAATAAATATTAAATTAGAATCTTTTAATTCTAGGTTACAACTTTAGCAAATGGATTAAGGGTAGCATCTGAAAATCGATTTGGAGAATTTTGTACTGTTGGGGTGGTAATTGACTCTGGACCGAGATATGAAGTAGCATATCCTAGTGGAATTTCTCATTATTTAGAAAAACTCGCCTTCAATGTTAGTATATTTTTAACATACTAAACATTCTAATTGCTATTAACTATTTTTTAACTGAGCAGTCAACAAAGTATTATCCTGATAGGGATGAAATGATCAATAAATTAGAGAAACATGGGGGCATCTGTGATAGTCAAGCATCACGTGATACATTTATGTATGCAGCTTCTGCATATACAACTGGTATATATTGGCTTACACATCAAATTACTCAGTTTTGATAATATTGGTTGTCTATTGTATTAGGTCTCAATGATGTCATTCAGCTGTTAGCTGAGGCTACTTTAAGGCCTCAAATTACTTTGGAAGAAGTAGAAGGGGCAAAACAAGCCATACATTTTGAACTGGAAACTTTACTTATGAGACCAGAGCAAGAAACAATTCTTATGGACATGATACATGCTGTAAAGTCATATTTCCTAACAATTTTAAATTTTCTCATTTTTTTTTAAATTAGGCTGCTTATAGAGATAATACATTGGGTCTTCCGAAACTGTGTCCCATACAAAATTTAGAGAAAATTGATAGAGAAATGTTGTTTTTGTATTTAAGTCAACATTATACTCCTAAACGAATGGTCATAGCAGGCGTTGGTAAGTTTTATTAGTAAGACATTTTAAATAATTTCTTTATGTTGTTTTCTATAACATTTTTAAGGTGTAGAACATGAACGACTGGTAGATACTGTTCAAAAATACTTCGTTGATATTAAACCTGTTTGGGAAGTGGAATCACTATTCGGAAAAAGACCAGTAATCGAAGTTGATAAAAGTATAGCTCAATACACGGGGGGTTTGGAGCAGGTATTGTTTTTTCAACATCTTTAAACTTTCCTAAAATATTCTCAATATTTCCAGGAAGAATGTGATATTCCCCAATTTGCTTCCGCAGGCTTGCCAGTTTTATCTCATATAATGATCGGTTTAGAGGGTTGTTCCCACCAAGATTCAGATTTCATTGCTATGTGTGTTCTAAATATGATGATGGGCGGTGGTGGATCATTTTCAGCTGGAGGCCCTGGAAAGGGCATGTATACAAGACTTTATACGAATGTCCTAAACAGGTTAGACAACAGATATAACACACCGAAATATTATTAATAGGCGGTTAATTGACTTTTTTAAGATACCACTGGATGTACAGCGCAACCGCCTACAACCATGCTTATAATGATACTGGTCTATTTTGTATTCATGCAAGTGCACCACCTAATTATATGAGAGATATGGTCGAAGTTATCGTTAAGGAGCTTGTTAATATGACTTGTCACGTTGGTGATCAAGAATTACGGGTAAGTCTTGAAATATTAATCATGATTTTTGTTTATAGTGACAATCATGATATAGCGTAGTTAATATGCAGGAGTAGTAAGTGATAAAAGGGAAAATATTTACAGCCCTTTATAGAATTATAAAGATGTAAAATATTATGCACTGTTCGGTATGGTTTTAGGTAAAAAAAAAATCTAAATTCTGTATTTATAAATGTTCATTCTATTGCTCTAAAGTTCCCTGTTTATATGAAGCTAAACATGATATTTACATGACGTCTTGAAGTTTTTTGTTTATATTCGTTCACATATAAATATGAGCAATTATTCAGTAAGACTTATCGTTTCAGATTTAACAGTAATTTTATACACGTAGGACCGGGACTCGCATTATTTATATATCCTCAATGAAAGGCATAAACAAGAGCTGATCTTGAAATAGGCTTCAGAACATATTTCAGGAACAAATGGACTTAAAACAGATGGTCTTTGTCCTATGTCCTGTATAGAAACAGAAAGGCTTTTTACACTAAACCGAAAAAAGCTAAGAACGATGATCAGGACTCTAACTAGGCACTGATTGCTGAACCATATCGTGTACAAGATGAATACCTATCAATAATGACTCAAAATGTAGGTTTTCTGGGAACCGCTCATGTCGTTTGCTAATATGATGCTTTTGTCAAGAATAAACTGCAATTCTTACACATGCATTACGAATGTCACTTAATTCCATGACTTCTTATTTTTTTGGAGATAGAGTTCACTCGTCATTTTTTTCCAGTAAGGAATTATAATATAAATATTATTTATATTTATCTATTAAATATTATCAATAGGTTTGAATTCTTTCTATTGCAGTGGCCATTTGAGAATATTGTCTTTGTTATAACCAAATTACTTTTTGTTTCTAATTTGAAATTTTTTAATCGGAAATACAATCCTAAACCATCATATTTACGGAGTCATGTTCAATATTTTTCATAATATTTTAACTGATTTTAAGACGTTATGACGTGAATTGGTGATAATTAATTTTGAAGTTATTGAAGTTGGATTCTTCATTGATAATAACGAGCTTCTTTCAATATTTTTCCAATCTTGAAAGAATTTTGTGTGCACTCTACACAGAGCTGATTTTATCTAGAATTAAGACATTCTGTATTTGAAATTGTTACACATTTAAGAGCATGAAAAATTTCTTATATCAATTAGACAACTTTTTTTGTCGCTTTGAGGTTCAAACTAGACGCAGGTCGGTTTTAGCTGTTCTTTTGTAAATCTAATGAGAACAAAATTTGACAATGATTAAAAAAAAAGAGGAACCACATTCCCAATGTTTTTTTTCTTTAATTTCAGAGAGCAAAAACTCAATTACAATCAATGTTATTGATGAATTTAGAAAGCAGACCTGTTATGTTTGAAGATATCGGTAGGCAAGTTTTAGCAAGAGGTCATAGGAAGAGGCCAGAATACTTCATTAAAGAAATTGGTAAGCTATAAATAAGAACTAGTTAACTTTTTTGTGTAGCATTAATACGGAATGCTAATGGAAACAACAGGGGTATCTAAAAAATTACGACATAATTTGCATTTAGTGAATGTTCGTTGTAAAACCGTAAAAAGCTTTTCAATTTCCACCTTTACAACCTCAATTAAATCCATTAAGACCCCTAAAAACCTTAACAATCGAATCGAGGGTAATTAAATAAAATTCACCGCCAATATATCAGGTTTAAAATTCAGGATTTGATTTTTCGGATCTTTATTTGATTATTTCCAGAAAAAATCACCCAAGACGACATAATTCGAGTGGCTAAAAGATTGCTGATGTCACAGCCGAGCGTAGCCGCCAGGGGCGACCTGAGGAAAATGCCATCTTTAGAATATATCCAGGCCGGTTTAATAGACAGTGAAGGAAAAATGCCCAGTGGCAGAAAGTTGTCGCTATGGCGATAATCTCTTTATGACCTGTATTTAGGTGAAATAATATACAAGTTGCGATTGATTTATTTGACTTTTGATTCAAGACATTTTTCTTCGCATTATGTAATTTAAGGTTTTTATTTTTGTTATTGTCTGTTCTATAGGTTTTTTTCTGCAAAAATTTTGATTTATAAATTTTGCATTCGTTTAAGACTGTAGAATAAAGGTTTCATGCTATATGACAAATGTAGCTGAGAACATGGTTAAGTTTAAATTGGATTTATAACCGTGCTCGGTCTGTTGTCAGAAATTTTGTCATTCATTGTAAATAAAGAATAGATACATTGAAATAAATTATTATTATTATTTAAAAATGCATATAATATTGAAGACATCGTAATATAGGGGCCTAACTTCAAAATTTTTAGTCTCCAATAAATTTACGAAAAGGACAAAAATTTGTCATAAATTTATAATGACCTTGAACGCAAATATACCTAAAAAAACTGGAAATATTGCCATAATTCAGTTAGGAAAAAAATATCGAAATCAACATGAAGAAAACACGTATATGAGATCTGCAATATACCTAGATCAAGATGGTACCATGCATATCTTAGAAAATTATGACAAGGACTTTTCTAGCGTTTTTTTGTAACGCAAAATTTCTTTGGTCTTGGAGTCCCTTAGAGAGAAATGCATTAATTGCTGTTTAGCCTTTGCATCACAGAAACACATCTAGTTTTCATTAACCGTTCGATGAAGAAAATCGGATCACTTTTAACTCTACGACAAATTGAGTGTATTTTTATTCGTGAATGTTTTTGATCTTAGCTCATTTAACAATCCATTCCGTAGAATATTTTTTTGCGCATAAATCAACATGAATATTTGTACATGTCAAATACCCAAAAACTAATGGTGTAGTCTAACCCGACAGGCTAATAATATTAAATTATGAATCTAATCTTTTCTGGAGTTGATCCTGAAATGGCTCTTCAAGTTCTCTCGTCATTTTAAAAGGAAATTTTCCTCCCGTAAAGGAACTTATCAAATTTTCGACACTGGGATATAATATGGCACTCATCATGAAGAGTACTCAGCATATCTTCGTAAATCTTAACTCGTAGTCATTTCAAATTTAGGTATTTAGTAATAGGTAAGTACACCTTTTCTATAGTACTCGCAACTAATATGATTTGTTTTAATTCATGTTTGAAACTGTTTAAAATTTTTCATGTGAAACTGCAATTGCACTTTTAATTTCTTAAATTTTGTTATCATAGAAACGCGATATTTTTGTTATCTTCTAAATAGTTGAGGAAAAAGTAATTAATCCTTTTAAAAGTTCACCTCTGGTTTCACGTTATAAGATATTGGAAGACATCAGCGATACCTTTTCATTCAATTACCTTTTTTTCATTTAAACACTAGCCATCAAGTTTTGGAATTAAACTCAATAGTACTAGTACCAGTACCATTATAGTAGTATTTTTTGAATAGATCTGTTAGAGACATACTATATATAAAAGTGCAAGAAATGTCACACAATATTTTCAAAGAAAACTATTTTCTCATTAATGTTCCCACCAAATTCAACCTCTATTGTATATGGAGCAGGGACCTTATCCAATGAAAAATAATGTGCAAGATTTGCATCAGGATCTTTTCGAATCGGATCGCGAAAAACGGATAAAGGATGACGGCAATCGCCACAATGTCGCCCGCATTTCGCCAACGCGAAAGCTGAAAATTTCAGAGTCAAATCTTCGGAGTTTCAGTCGCATGTTGGCAGTCGGTTTAGTGCCGTCGAAAGTCCGAAACTCGAATAGATCGCGCGCGCCGAGCGCATCATACACGCAAAATTCTTATTGTAAAAAAAAGAAAATATCGGGGTGTTTTTCTTTATAAATGAATTTTTTTTAGATGATATTGGATAAAGTAGTGATTATAATGTTTAAATGTTGAAACGGATGTGCTAAATTGACGCCGAAATGTTTTAATCCTATTTAATTGAAGCGTTCCGAAGTATGTATCTATTGAGGTGAGAAGTTTTTTTTCTTTATACTATATATAAGATTTATGTCATTTTTCATACTTCACAAAATATGCTTGATGCTTAATTTATTAGTAAATTTTTCGTTGCGTGATCAAATCAACTTGGTTAAAACTGAATATATAATTTTGTATTTTAAACGCATTCATGTATCTTCAAAATATGTAATACATTTTTTCTTTTTTCGTAATTTGATCTAGTATCTACGCATTTTAAGCAATTACAGTTTCCATTTAAGCTTGGTTTAATTAGAAAATATATAGGTATTGCTTTAAAAGCAGTTATTAATCTCGGAAATTATCGATTTGTAATTTTAATTGTAGACCAACATAGATTATAGAGGTCTTAACGGGATAATAAATTTTTGAACAAATTAAAACCACATTTTTAACATTTTAATTAGTTTAAAAACAAAAACAAAAAAAAAGTTTTCCAAAGATTTTTATTTCTATTTTGCCAAATTATGAAATACATCTTACATAATGTATATCTGGAATTAAAGGAAGACCTTCCTTAAAAGGTGAAAAATTTTTGGTCGACGTTCATATGAATTTAATGCTCTTTGCACTTGAGATCATGTGATCTTAGGGGGATCTCTGGGGAGCTGTGAGTGATTTCCTTTACCTTGTCGAGAATTGCATTGTTCATAGCTTTCTTTTTATACAGTGTGAAACAGACAAATGAAATAAGTTTAGTATCTTAATTATAGTGCATATTTAAACTCAAGACACGTAAATTTTAGATTCTAAAATCACATCCTGAAGGTAAACATTTCATCCCTAAATTCAATCCCTTTTGAGTGACAGTTGCAAATTTCAAATTTCTAAATTGGAAGTCGCAGCTTGTGGTACCTAATTTGAAATATCTTTTCATTCTCTATTCAAAAACACTATAGTTTTGAAATTTATTATAAAAATCAATATGGAGCGTCACCTTCTATCGAATCAATATCCAGCAGTATCTTTACTTAATATTTCCAAATATAGTGGATAGAGAGAGAGGACCGCTAAAACGATGAGCAGCATCACCTCATCTTACGCCGTTAGATTTCTTCTTTTGGGTATACGTGATAAATATAACACTAAACCACGCGATCTTCCCAATTTAAAAGCAAGAATAATGAAGGTCTCTTACATTGAGAATGATTTGTTCGTAATTTTAGTACATTATCGAGAACGAAAGGTGTTATTAAGTTTTTAGTTTCTTGCATTGAATTTACAATCAATTGTAAACCATAACAGTTTTGCATAGAAAATGACAAGACCTTTCAAATGAGATATCACAAACTCTTAATTCTAATTTAAAAATTTGGAGTTTGCAACTGTTACTTAAATGGTATTGAATTTAAGAATGAAATTTTACGTTGCATAATGTAATTTCAGAGTTGATAAAATTGACGTGTCTCTGGATTTTTGATAAATGAGGAGATCCAAATCAAAATGCAGTATCTGATTCAAATTAGAATTTTGACTTTTAGATTTCGATCGGCTCTTGAAAACATGGAGAATCAAATAGTTTTTGTTAAAAGAATTTTCATCCGGGTTTAATTTCCGTGGTCCAAAGTTGTTTACATTTTGGATGGAAATTTTCTTGATCATTTTTATAGCCGTGGTAGTTTAAAATCTCTTATTAATCAAAATAGCTTCTTTGGCTTTGGCTAAAGGGGTTGAATTTCCCATCTATAACCGTTAGTAACATTTGAATTTGAAACAAAACGCTGTTTTCGTTACAAAGTATTTGTTTCAAAACGCATTCATTCTCATGTCTGCATCTGGAATATCTTTAAGAGCGACGAAAACTATTAGAAAGGGAAGAATATTGTGATCGTCCAGAGGAAGAAAGCATCCTTAAACTTCAATAAAAAAGAGTATGTTTTTTTAGTAGTAAGATTACTACTTGTAGCACTATAAGTAAGAGTTGGCTTTTGTTTTAGTATACATTCAAGTCTTTAAAGTGTTTAATTGGCTCCCGTTCTAATGCCATATTCCGTCGGATTTGTTTCAAAACTCATTACTTCTTAATTAACAGAAGGTTATTAAGAAGACTGTTATATGATTATTTCAAAACGATATTCAAATCTTATTACCTATTAAAATTTATATTATCTCAAACTGAATATTTTTTTCTTTACTATACCTACGTTTGTATCAGAACATCTTAATTTTGTCTCAATTTATGTTTTGTCGTGTTGCGTTTTGCTTTTAAATGTCTCAAATACACAAACACGTATACATTGGCCATCAAAATATCATCTGAAAGAAACATATACAGGGTGTATTGTAACGCAATGGCCACAGAGCAGGTATGTATAGAGGACCTCATAATATGATGATGATTATTATTATTATTATTTAGTTTTCGAACTAAATTTACCATTAAACGGCAATGTCCGTTTATTAGTAACTTTGCAGAATAAAAATCTCTACTATTTTAGAAATGCGCTACCTTGCATCCAACCCTTACTGAGAATCTATGGATTTTATGTTTCTACCACTTAAAGATGTGGATAAAAGTAAAACATGTTCCAAATTTGATTGCATTGTGATGATGCATTACTGAGATATGCCCTTTATTAACAATTTTTAGATCAACTTAAGAAGCCAATATCTCCTTAGCTAACTTTAGAAAAAAAAAATTTAACAAATCATCATATTATGAGGTCCTCTGTACGTACCTGCTCTGTGGCCATTGCGTTACAATACACCCTGTATATGTTTTATATACAGGGTGTCCCAAAATTCATGCCCGTGCCTTGTAATTCAGGGAGGTAAAACAAATTGAGAATGTAGGATTGAAATTTTGTGAATTCTCCTTCGTTACAAAGATATAGGGTTTTAAAATTTTAGATAAGAAATCAAAATAGTACGCTACTGTTTTTTTTTCAAAATAATAATTATTTTTGGAATCCTCGTTCCATTTAGAAGAAAAAAGCTCTCTTGACTCTTTTTGGTCCGACGCATCCTATTCGAGTAAAAAAAATAAAAACTGTTATTAAAATCATTGAAAAATATCGTGCATGTAAAGAGGTTTTATTTTTTTACTCGAAAACGATGAGTTAAGAGAAAAAAGTCAAGTGAATTTTTTTCTTCTAAATTGAATGAAGAAATCAAAAACTATTTTTATTTCGAGGAAAACCAGTGGCGTCCCATTTTTTCCTTTAAAAATTAGCGAAAATATGTCCATACGCACGACACTGGTGACATTAAAAATAAAATTTTTGCATAAAAAAATGCGACTCTATTAACTGTTAAAACAAGCAAAATTTCATTCCAATATCGCAAACGCTTTTGAAGATATGAATAAAAATTGAATTTTTTACTAATAATTTAACCCCCTCTATCTCAGTAACGAAGGCGAATTTGCAAAATTTCAATATTTCATTTTCAACTTGTTTTTACTTCCTGAATCATGTTCTAAAGGGACGGGCGTGAATTTTGGGACACCCTGTATATATGTCAAAAGGGCATATAAATTTCAAAAAGATTTCTATTATTCTTGCCAGTTTTGATGTTCTATAGCCCAGTCTAGCCTATCACGTTTGTTTTGCAGTGTAAGTAGAACTCTTTTTGAAAGCTGTTTTGACCTCAGCAAGCTTACGTCACATCATAGAAATAGATATTATGGCTCCACTTGCATTAAAAAAATACCTATTATATTTAGGATTCTACAGGTATCAAGTGAAGCTTTCCCACTTATAAGTGTAATATGGGGATCCCGTGCTGGCATATTATCTCGGGCTTTTCTAGTTCTTGGTCATTCCGCAAAATTTGCATTTTGATGGTAACGATTAACTAATTAAAACATTACATTTTAAAATGCATTAAAATATTCACTGACTTCCACTTACCTAGAACGATCTGCAATCATACCTATGGCGATATTTGCGAGAAGTTCTGTAGATATTTAATTTTCTTCTCGGCATTACTCTGAATTAACATTTACATGTGCCAAAAAATATCTCTCTATTCTAAAAATTGAATTATAGAAGAAACACCTGTCACTGCACGCGTTCTAAAAATCGACATAAAAACATACTAATGAGTTTTTATTTTTAAAATTAATGTTCAAAAGAATCATTACAAAAAATACATTAGGACGTCTTATTTGAAAACTTTTAACGATCAGTTTATATTCTTTAAAGTATTTAGAGATATTTTAGAATACACTATTTTCTACATTTAATTTTGTTAGTCTTGCACTTACAAATTATGTCGTTATCTCCTTCTTTTTTAATTGTTTTTTATTACATTGCATGTCGATAGTACATTTAATAAATAATCAAAGAAAATGATTATTTGAATACCTTACATCAAGAATTTTCGGATACACTTTGTGTTTTTTGTTTAAACATTGCAAGGCACAAATTACTTTCTTGAATATAAAATAAAATTAAAGTTGTCGAATTTCCATTCACTTAGCAAGAAGAAAAACAGAGTATACACAATAACATATAAAAAGGTACCCAGATAAACATTAACCTATCCACATTTACATAGTAAAATGACCCAACAAAAAATTTAGGAAAGGTGAACATGCAAGACATTAAAAAACAGATCTTCATAATACTCGTGACAAATTACAGTACACAATGAAAATCAACAATATTTCGAGTGCTACAAACAGAAAAACAACAATGTTTGTAAAGAGCATCTACTCTCGGATGATGATTCCGATCGATGCACATGCCTACTTAGTTTTGTAAAGTTATGCAGAATCGATGTAACTGTAATCCACACCCCTTTGTTACATTCTATTTTCGGATTTAGGTAAAACCATGGTTTACATAAATGGCACGGTGAATGGTCAAAATTGTAGGCAATGGAAAAGGAGCAATCATAATGCTCCGATCACATATTCAATGAACTTCAAAAGGCAAATTGTAAATAGACATAAATCATTGAACCTATTGATTTGATATTTGCACTTTTTGGGATTTCCATTCTTGCGGAAATGTCTTCAAACAATATTATGTTTAACTCGATGTATTATGATGTGTCATTTAAATAAAAAGTACATCTGAGCATTTACTAAGAGATGTTTGGCAGTTTTAAACAACTTATTTATTCGTAATTGAGGTCATAAATATTCATTGATGTGACCCCATGATCTTGTCATCCGTGATATATAAAGTATTTATTAAAGAAGCAATATAAATTAAGAATTCAATAAAAAAGCACAAAACTCAAGAGTTCATAACTAAGACTATCTTAACAAGCAAGAAGTAGTTCTCGTTTTTATATACTCTATCATATCTTGGCGAGCAAGAAGCTGTCCAGCGTTGCTGTCGCAAGCGCATGAACAGAAAGAGAAAAATACGAAACAAAACGAGCCCTATGGGGCCTTTATTAAACTAACCCATATTTAATATTACCTTACCTTGCAAGTTAAGCTTATGGCACAGCTTCTGGTAATTAATCATTTATTTAAATAACATTGAATTTTCAAAAATTTAGTAATAATGAATAAATTTCATTAAGGATTACCGCATTCTAGTTGTTTTGTATTACGTTATTGTTGTTGATAGAAATTGTTAAAAACTATTGTTTCTTATCTCTCTTGGATATGTAAGTACAAGCAATTTTTAACGAAACTATTTTTTTAGTAAAGAGTCACTTACGATCCGGTATTGAACTTATGACATAGGATTTATAAAATACTGAAACTATGTATTAAAGTAAACGCAAACGGTCATGTTTAATAATTGTCACTGATGAAAATCTAATATAAAAATCTTTTAGTGACATTTTTACATCCATATTAGTAATGTAATTAACATAGTCCCTCTTTGAAAAGCTTTTTGCAGGTCACTGAAAGAAACTTTAAGGAAGGGCTTTTCAAATTTTTAAAATCTTTTTAATCCCGTTTAAATGGTTTAGAAGAATTCTAATATTTTCACTGCCCGTTAAGCAATTTTATTCAAAATAACTATTCAACTTGTTGATAATTATTCAATTATTCAAATTGCAGCATCTACGCAAAGTACTTCAAAAGATTTTGGTTATTTGATAGAAATATTATTAAGGCAAACTCTACATAAATATTAGAGCTTTGATAAAATTCTTTATTTGGCGTGTCTTTGTATACATATATTTTTCAAAAATAAGAAAATAGAACTCAATCAACATTTGTTTGAAAATAAAACTTTGCAACGCCATCGTCTATCTTTCTTCATGTCCTAAGTCGTTCGACAAATATTTTCGAAATTGTAACGCGCGTACAAGTTTTGCAAATATTCCGTTCATGTTTAGTAAAGCAATCCTAGATAGAACATAAATTCATGTTGATATATGATGTTAGGACAATATCTCATTTTCTGTTGGTATATGGCAGTTACTATAGATCCGCTCAATAGGCTTTTAATGACAAATAACCCTCGGTTTTCATATTGAAGAAGTTTAAATCATGAATTGAAAGTGCAAATACAGTCATGAACCGGATTATTGATGAATTCATCTATATTTAAACTTTCATTGGCTTAAATTTTATATCTACTTCCTCTTGAGTGGCATTTTAGCCACTTTAAACATTAAAGCATTCCCCTCATTCCATGAATTCTTTATAAAGCCACGATTTTTACTGAATTAGAGGATGTTTGAAACGGAAGAAATTAGAGATTCTGAAAATAGCGCTTTGAACTTTAAACGCATAAAAAAAGATATTTGAGCGCTAACCTAAACTCATGGTTTGTTGCTCATGTATTTGTACATTGCCTGATTCTAGATATGCTAAAATTAGTTTATGATTAAATCTTTTTGAAGTATAAGGCTTATTATTTGGCTAGTGTAGAAATACAAAATAAACATTCTATAAAACTTTTTTAAGGATAATAACATAATTAATTTAAAAAAAATTCCATTCCGATATATTAATGTAAAGGTAAACACACACTAGTTATGATTAAATCTTTTAGAAATATGAAAAGTTATTTTGGGTAGAGTAAAAATATAAGATAAATATTCTATAAAACGTTTTTTTCTACAGACGGGTATAAAACGTCATTTTACACATTGCTAACCGTGTCAAAAGTGCTTCTTTATCCATGCTGAATTATAAAACTAGTGTAAACTGGTTTAGCGTGCGTAAAGTAAATTCACAGTGCGCAAGTGCAAAATATCAAAACCATTTTGAGAGTACTGTTTTGATGTCTGTCAATGTCGAAAAAAGTTTTTTCTTAAAATTTCC
>JABRWK010000064.1:170760-185074 GCA_013372445.1 Hypothenemus hampei
ACCCTGTATGTTATTTTGGACTATAAAAATCGATTCTCCTATCATTTCTGCTTAAAAAAGATATACCTTATTGAAGTCGCTAGGAGCAACCATTTCCGAGAAAAACGCATCTAAAGCTAATAATGCATGCAAATTATCCAAAAGAAAAGACAGTTTTTTTGCGTAAATAATGGGTCATACTTCAACAACGTACTACTGCGACCTAAATAAGTGGATTTACTTTGGTTTATCCTAGTGCCAAAATCGAAAATAACAAAGATACAGGGTGTCAAAGTTGAAGAATACATCACATTTTCTTTAACCTTGTATCTTTGTAGTCCAAAATAACATACAGGGTAGCACAAAAAAGTTGCAACGGTTTAAAGGGGTCGAAATTGTTGCCGGTGGCGCCCCCTAGAAAATACAGCTAAATCGACCACAAATTTGAATTTACCATCCCAAAAAACCCCCATATACGCAATTTCATGAAATTATTTCGAAGCAGTCAAAACGTATTGATGAAAACGTGATTTATTTCTTCAACTTTGATGAGCCGTAGCTCAAGAACCATTGAGTTTTCGAACTATTGTTACATGACTAACCTCACTTATTTTTACCTCTAAATTCACCTGAAAACTTTTCGGTACGCATTTCAGGTTCACCCTGTATACTAGTATATTATATTCGTAGTCCCAACAAGAGCGAAAAATTTTAATTTGGCAAATAATTACGATAGTTCGAAGATAGACAGTCTGTCATTATTAAAAATGAATGGCTATTGAACACACCAATGCATTCTTATTATTAAACATTCCTTCAAAAATGATGAAAATTTTTCTACCACAATTCGCAAGTTACTTTCAATTTTTATTAAAAAAGTAAAAAAAACAACATCAACTAAGCCTTGAAAGAGATGACTAGACATTACATTATTGAAATCCAACAACTATTTCAAACCGAAAATTTCGTCAAAAGAATGCAAATATGTGACCAAAATCAATTTATCAGATACGTCGTTCCATACATTAATACATTAATTTAAAACTTCGAAATTTTCCCAAAAGACCCTGTATTTTGTTTAGAATTTAATTTTTTTGCATTTGTTGAGCCACTCCTCGTTATCTAGGTAAATTATCTATTAGGTTTGTATTTTTTTTTTTCGAAATATTTATTTAAAATGGATGTTCATAAAACTTGTTTACTTGATATAAATATAACTAACTTCATCACTGTTATTAGATCAAATTTTAAGATATGGCATTAGAGATTTTTTGAGAAAAAATAATGTCAAATTGTTTTTTAAAAACGCTTAAAATATACCTGTATAGGATTTCGTTACTTTAGAATACAAGGTGTGTGATTTCTTCAATACATTTTGGTTATTGCTATGATTTGCATTATTTAAAAACAAATATTAAGGGGGAATTTTGCACCTGCGACTATTCCTGTAAAAATGCCAATATTTGTGTTATTATTTCTCCGTATTGAATGAACATATTCTAATATTTTTTTTCTGTGTGGTCACCATATGATTGCGTTAATTTTAATCGAAGATGTTTTCATTTGAGGAATTCAAGTGTTCGCAAGTGCGATTTTTTTTTGTTTTTCCTCTTTTGTAAGTTCCGTAATTTCGTTAGATTCAACATTTTAGCAAAAACGAACGATCAAACTGAGGTCTATTATTTACTAAACTAACCAAACAAAAGAAAAATGTCTCAGCTTCTATAAGCTTTGAGAACAAGGAGCATAAAGGTGAAATTTAGTTAACTTCTCAGGAGAACTCTCCAAAGTTCATGACGTTGTTGTGACATATTTTCATTTCCGTTTCTGTTCAAAAGCGACAGATTTTCGCAAAATAGTTCATGGGTTGCCGTTGAGAAGTAGTTTTCTCTTTATAAACCCGAATATAACTTCCGAAAAATCGATTTTCTTTTTAGAATTGGGTTGAAGAAATCATTCTTCAACAAAAATAATTTGTAATTTTTTATTTGAATATTGAATATGTGCATAAAGATCAAAAAACGTTACAATTTGTTCAAAATGACCATAAAACATTCTAGTTTAATAATCAAAAATAAAAAAAAACAACTTTTTTATTTTCAAGTGTCAACTCCTTAAAAAATCAAAATATTTCACAACAAATTATATTGTCAAAAAGAATTAAAATTATTTTAGTTAATGTACTGGTTAAAGGAAATCCAATTTGGTGAATTAACCGAAATGACCAACATTTAGATTAAAATAATCCCGTTTGTTCTGATGTTATTATTATGTTTGTGAAGTTATAATGTATTAACTAGCAATTAGTTGCAATTAAAAAACATATAAATTATTAAACTATTAACTTGTTTTCGCATACTCTAAATTTTACAGCAATGAAATTTAATACAGATTTGTCTTAAGCAATCTCAAGAAAGAATTCGTCATAGTTTTTTTTTTAATCCATGAAACATTACTTATAACTTTACGACGTGAAAGCAAACGTAGTTATCTCGCTTAGAACTAAAAATACAGGTATCTACTTTCTGAATGGGCATTTTGAGTAGAAATCTAGCAAAAAATAATGATCAAAATCGGTTAATCAATAAATGTTTTACACGAAGGATAATTTCTTGATGGTGGCGTCCTATAGATAGGACAAAGACGGAAATCTTAATATAGCAGAATAACTAATTTTAGAGACATATTATTTACCTTTCGTACTCATTAAAAATAATTAAATCGTAGCCGGAACAATTTTGTCGCTTTATCAACTATACATATAGCCTGTTCTAAACTAACTGCGCACTATTGGTAATTTTTTTATTATTATAGAATACAACGTCGGTTAAATCAGTAAAGTAATTGGATTTTTTGTGTCGATTAAGATGGTGAAAACAAAAACAACCGAGTATGGCATTTAACCCTCTGTTTCACGCGCCTCATTTTCGTACACCGTTAGAAGCGTGTAAGCATTTTGCTCACACTTGCAAGTTTATTATTTTACTAACAAAATAAAACATTTATATTACTAACAAACATAGTACATTATAATTTATCGCTCCAACAAAAAAAAAACTCTTGTTAGTGGTAGTAGAATTAATATAACAAGAGATTATAAAACTAAATGTATGTACCTATGTGAATTTCTTGTAACCAGGATATTGCACCAAATGTTAGCATTTTGCTCATCGCGCGTGTAACGGAGGGTTAAGAAAAAATTAAGAAAATCCATTTTTTTAATGAAAACCTCTGTATATTTTTACTGTAATGTTTGCAAATTGTTAACAGAACAGAAAATGTCACAAGCAATATTAGTCTAGAATAAAATAAGCAAATTATTAACATATTTTTCTTTTATACATTAACCGTGTACGTCTGAAAGAAAAACTTTACTGCATCGTGAAAAGTTTTTCTGTAAGCAAATAATTTCACATAATGAATGTAGATGCAATTTTGAAGTTATTACTGATTTTAAGGAATTTAAGAAAAATGCATTTTCCTTTTTTTTCTTAAACACCATAATTAATTGTTTTTCCGTTTCTATCATCTTAATTGCTGAGAATTTCAGAATCGGATTTCTGGAGCTCCAAGAAGATTTCTTAGGCTACATTTTGACGTATTTGAATTTCAAAAAAGTCTTTCACAATCCCCGAAATATGCCTTCGAAGATGCATAACTTCATACAACAATAACTTTCTTATTTCAAATGGAATACCTCAATTTTCTCAATGGCATCGTAATTAGAATTGGAAAATCTACAACTTTTGTTAACATTATCCTATCCCTAAATCCAGCCGTTTCTAAGTTCCCAAAAATTGGCCCTTTTTTAAGGTTAAATTTGCTTAAACTCTTTCTAAATGTTTCAATGGTCGCAGAAATGTCAAAATGTCCTTATTAACGCCAGTGAGCTCGACACCTATACTGGAGTGTGCACTCTTATGGAGTAGCTTGGGCAGAGTGAGAGGGCAGTTCGAGTCCAAATCTATCCTTTTTTTTCAAATATTGTCAATAAATCAGACAAAGATAGGTTTGGACTCGAGAATATTAAACCGAAAATTAAAAATTAATTTTCTAATCAGGGACGTTTATTTAGCATTGAGTGCACTCTCCAGTATAGGTGTCGAGCTCACTCGTCAACGCATTGGATGTCACCGAGCGTCACATAAGATTTGAGACTATTGAAACATTTAGAAAGAGTTTAAGCAAATTTAACCTTAAAAAGGGGCCAATTTTTGGGAACTTAGAAACGGCTGGATTTAGGGATAGGATAATGTTAACAAAAGTTGTAGATTTTCCAATTCTAATTACGATGCCATTGAGAAAATTGAGGTATTCCATTTGAAATAAGAAAGTTATTGTTGTATGAAGTTATGCATCTTCGGAGGCATATTTCGGGGATTGTGAAAGACTTTTTTGAAATTCAAATACGTCAAAATGTAGCCTAAGAAGTCTTCTTGGAGCTCCAGAAATCCGATTCTGAAATTCTCAGCAGTTAAGACACAGCGCCCATTTTCTTGAAACCTTGCAGCTGTCAAAATTTTCGAATTTTCCAGAATAACTCGAAAATGGTAAGTTGTAGACATA
This sequence comes from Hypothenemus hampei, assembly GCA_013372445.1. NCBI lineage: Eukaryota > Metazoa > Arthropoda > Insecta > Coleoptera > Curculionidae > Hypothenemus > Hypothenemus hampei. Next base: position 175,306 of record JABRWK010000064.1, read on the forward strand.
AGATACTTTACATAAAGTGGGGGTTCCATTTAAAATAACGCAGTTGGCAGCAGCCCCAGACTTATGACTTACCATGTATACTTACAAATATTTTAATTGAATTCAGAATGGTCGATAATAGTCGAAAGCCAAATTTTGCAGAGCTACGTTAATGGAAAGTCAAAAATTTTCTAATGAACGGGCTACATGAATCACCCTATGTATAGCTGATTTTGCATAATTCGAATAAAAGAGCATTTCAGAAATTATTGTATTTGTTAACGTACACTTTTGCTTGCAGTTTGCTTTTTTTATGCATCATTTTAAATTATTTTGCTAACAATTTGCTTCTTTCTTTTTATATTCTTTCAACATTGCAATATTTTTATGTCGAATATTGTCGTGGAATTTTTTTCCTAAAAAACAGATGTTCGTAATATCCTGTAAAAGAAAAATGTGCCCTGGAACAACGGCTGTGTTTTTATTCTGGTTATCTACCTTGGAAAATATCTTGTCCAAAAATATAATGTCGCGTTCGAAATAAACATCGAGAATATACAAATAGCTTTATCGTTTGTTATATTTATTATCTTGTCAAAGGCTATTTTTATGAGTTTCAAAATAGACATAGGTAATTGCCTATTATACGTGTTTCCTTCGGGGCATAAGATTCCAGGTGCACGCACCGGCTTAATTTAAAAAAGGAATAGGTACCTAGATGAATCTGAATAAATATTCATGAATTCTTATAGACAAAAAGTAACAGCATTGCATATTCCAAGCCACAATAATGAGAGTATTCACCTTAACCGGCGACGATTTTTTTTCAAACCTTATTTTCTTGAGTGCAAATTTTCGTTGTTTTTCAAAAGTTTTATTTACAGTGTTCCGTCACTATTATTAAACTACCGATATCTAAATGATGAGTAAAAAAATACATTTTCAGTTATGTAACGAGTTTTTTTAAACATTCTCTAGCTCAACTTAATGATATTGTTCTGTTTGGAAAAGATAATATTAAATTATCAAGCACTAAGATAATGCCTTCGAAATTGCCAATTACTCTGAAGTTTGTTAATGATTTTGCCGTCGATTTGGTTGTCTATATATACCTTTCGGCCCGTACGTGTCCGATGGTTCATGTCCAGTAAATAGATTAGTTACTTAATGCTATCCCGTGATGTTCAATCAAGTCGTTTAGAATTCTCGTACGGTGATAATGTGAATTATCGTCAATAAAAATAAAACATTTGACTATTGCATCAAAAAATAGAACAATCATAGCTCAATAACAATGATTCGATAATTTATGACAGTCATTGTTCGATTAATTAAATTCATTTGGCCGAGAATACATAAACTCGTTACAAGTACGAAAGCATGGTAACTTTCAAGCAATTACTACCTACCAAGCAAAGCGATTATAGTTGACCAACAAAAGTTGAATATGATTTGTATAACTTATTTAACAGTTTGACAGAGAATCCAAACCTTTCAACACAAATTGTTCAACAGTTGAACGTGAAGTTGTATCTACAAATAAAAACTGTTTTACACTAATTAGGAAATTACCCTATTCAATTTGATTTAACCAAATTGAATTATGTTATTTTCTCTTTTGCTACATATGTATACATATTAAAATGATAGAGGAATTTGGGTTGAAACATATTATATTGTGCATTAGATAGAATCTACTATATGCCTGTCAGATAACAAGGTGACACAGAAAAAGGACTTCAGCGTTAGTGCACAAGGACAGAATCGTAGTATACAGAATGTTCGGAAATTAATGGACTATAAAAAAATGATGGATTATATGGTCGAAAATAAGAAAATAAATGCTTATAAACATGTGCTCGAAAAAACTTTCCCGACGAGCTGCTGAAAGGAGAAACTTTGGCAAAGGCTTTCGCAATAACGATAAAATGGCATTAATTAATATCACCAAACTCAGATTATTAAAGTTAATTTAATATGTCAAAGAAGCCGATATATCACATTTTGCAAAATTCCAACCAGAGGCATGCATAAAGGAGGGAAGGTAGAGCCGTCCTGAAGAAAAGTAGTATTACCTATCATTTTAGTGAATAATCAAAAATATTAAAACAATAATTAATACGAAATTAAAAAATATTTATATTTTTTTACCTTACACAATTACAAGTAAATAGAAATAAAAATCAATACAAAATTTTTTACAAAATCAAGAATACCTAAATCAACTGTTTCTAAAGCCTACTAGAGTGGATTGGTAAAGTTAGGAAGCTGCAGAAGTTTTAAAAGAAGTTGACGTTTTTCCTGATCCGTAGGCATACAATGAAGCTATACTAATATTGTTAAGCCTTTTCAGGTTTTTTTTATTAACTGAATTTGTTAAATATTTACGCCCAATATTGATTTTTAATATCAAAAATACTTCACGTATGCATATTCTATAATATGTATATGTATCGGGTGTTCGGAAAAATTTCTTATCAAGTAGCCTTTGGAGCAATTTGTAAATAGAGATCGTATGTCGATTCTTAACAGGCTTTAAAGTGAAACGTCAAANAAAACGTTTTTTTCTACAGACGGGTATAAAACGTCATTTTACACATTGCTAACCGTGTCAAAAGTGCTTCTTTATCCATGCTGAATTATAAAACTAGTGTAAACTGGTTTAGCGTGCGTAAAGTAAATTCACAGTGCGCAAGTGCAAAATATCAAAACCATTTTGAGAGTACTGTTTTGATGTCTGTCAATGTCGAAAAAAGTTTTTTCTTAAAATTTCCGCTGTAGAAAAAATATTGTATGCAATACGTGATTTTTCGGATTTTTTTGCACTTCATCTTCGGTTCGGCGCAAAACAGCTCCGAGCTCATGCCATAAAACATCCCTTTACACACTTATTACATAAATAACTATTATGTAAATTTTGAAGTTCTATTTTGTAATTAACTAACTTTAAGGAGTTTCCATACCGATTTATCAATGTAAAGGTGGATACACATTTAAGGGCACATGACACGCATACGCGTACGTACTCATTACAAATGCGCTTGACAACTCTCTAACTGCTTCATGATAACTCACAATTAGTTTAACACCACATGCATGTTTTCTCAATTAGCTCCGGTTAGCTGTGTTAGTGAAAATGTTAATAAGCGCTAAAAAAGTATTGTTTCTAAGCTACCTCATTTTTAACGATTTATAAAATATTAAGAGAGAAATAACTGAAAAGATAACGGCGATGGTAATTTTTAATCACAAGATCCAATAAAAACTAAAGAAAAATCTGAACACGCAAAAGACGATTGAGTAAACGAATTAATGAAGTCACGTCTACATTCAGCACATATGCACTGCGTATTTTCTTTGAGCGCGACCAAGAAACCGATGATTTTTGGTTTGCACCATGTGTATTTCTAGTCAATATGCTCGTTGCGAGGTACAACGAATGTCTCGTTCATATTTAAAAGTACGGATTTACTCAAGTCATGTGCTCTGAAATTTCGAACCTATTTTTCGACTTTTTATTTCCTGTCAAAAGGTTAAACCTTCTTTTTTAAGGTGCCTCTACATTATCACCTTCACTATCTAAATACGGTTTCTCTCACATAATATTCAAATTCTCGTAACAACATGAAATGTCAACGATCAACCTGTCTACAGACATCAATATTTTATTCAACACGGCAATTAGGCAGCAAAGTTGAAAACTAAATTGATCGTTTACACGCCGCTTTATGTCAGCCTTCCACCGGCCTGGAATTTTACCTGTCGGGCCGTATTTGTGCGGTTGATCCTGCGTTACAGGCGAGCTTGCACATACGCATATCATAGACCATTTCGAGTTACTTTAGTTTGATGATATCGATATAACTAAAATTACAGGTAGTCCATAGCGACCATTATCTTGGTTGATGAGGTATAATGAGCGTGAAAACATCTTTGAATCTTCTGTGAATATTAATATTCTTAAATTAAGACATTATCATTTTCTTGATCTTTCCGGATATATTGTGAATAGTAATTTTAGAATTGCAAACTCTTTATTTCATATTTTTACTATTCTGCACAGAATCTTTTTTGTATCAAAAGTAAAAGTAAATGTTTTTGCAAGCGAGAACAAAATTAATTAGTTTATTATGGAAAAACGTGTATAGAATATGTACTTTATATATCAGTTGAGTTGTTCTCTAGATGGAAAACTAATAATTAAATCCATTAACTTTGTTTTTATGAATTTATAATTAAAATTATATTCTTTTACTTTGTATCTTTATGATTTTTTTAATATATTTTTTAATAATATGAAAGATGGTATACCTATTTGTTTTAATTGAATTTACTGAGTTCACTATGTCTATAAACCTCTACTAAAAAAAATAAATTAAATCGTTTGAATAAACTAACGTTAGCAAAGTTGAAAAAAGTAAAACTAAATGGAATTTGTAAAATAGAGGCCAAATGTTCAAAATGATAGCCGATACAGACATTAAATCAATTACGTGAATGTAATTTTTTTAAATTCAAGTGAAATCCACTTAAGGGCATATTATAAGGCTATTTTCCATTAGTGTCATTATATTCCATATTTAGCATAATTTTATACTTATATATAACACGCTGCGTAGATGTATGTGCATGTCAATATCGTAAAAAACTTCATTATATTGGATAGTCCGTAATTTTCATTAATTATTTTTTTTAATTCAGATTTATTCGCAAATTGCTTGTTATTAACATCTTTTCATTCTTATCGTTGAAATACGTAATCGATTCTTTTTTTTTGACGATGAAGAAAGTTGAAATTTGGATTACACATTTCTTGCAATACAATAAAACACGAAATAAGATTGTATTGTAGTTCAAACTAGCAATAATATAGGGTACCCTCTAACATGTTTCTAATTTTTGATCTATATGTTATAGGCGACCACGTATTGTCATTTTTTGATATATGTACAGTTTATTGTCAAAAGTAAAAAATTCATCAAATGGCCGGTAAAACATACAGTGTGACCCACTTAATAGTGGACCATTTCAGTAAAGTCTTTATTTGCAGTGCGATTTTGATATTTTGTTTTGTTGGTAGAGCATCCAAAATCTATCTTAAGACATATTTTTATCATGCATAAATAAAATCAAAGGCTTACTTCGCCTTTTTTTTCGGCCAAAATTCAAAAAAGGTTTTAAGCATTTTTTTAAAGATTGACTTCAGTACTCTCTTTGGAATAATTCCAAATTGTTATACTTCAAATTTTATTAAAAAATATTTAGTAAAAAAAATTACAGAACAATTACATATTATATGCGAAGCAAAGATCGCTCCAGAAAAGATTTTTATTCGGTAAATAAATAGCATAGTAATAGAAAATTTGAATTAAAATTATCTTAAATGAAACAGTCCTTCATTAAGACAGCGGAAGTATGCAACATATACATTCTGATTTGTTTCCGACAAATTAAAATGGCTAATAGATCGCATCATTTCAAGCAAAAAAGTTCAATCTGAATCGGTAGCGGAGTTATAGGGTGTNTAAATCAATTACGTGAATGTAATTTTTTAAATTCAAGTGAAATCCACTTAAGGGCATATTATAAGGCTATTTTCCATTAGTGTCATTATATTCCATATTTAGCATAATTTTATACTTATATATAACACGCTGCGTAGATGTATGTGCATGTCAATATCGTAAAAAACTTCATTATATTGGATAGTCCGTAATTTTCATTAATTATTTTTTTTAATTCAGATTTATTCGCAAATTGCTTGTTATTAACATCTTTTCATTCTTATCGTTGAAATACGTAATCGATTCTTTTTTTTGACGATGAAGAAAGTTGAAATTTGGATTACACATTTCTTGCAATACAATAAAACACGAAATAAGATTGTATTGTAGTTCAAACTAGCAATAATATAGGGTACCCTCTAACATGTTTCTAATTTTTGATCTATATGTTATAGGCGACCACGTATTGTCATTTTTTGATATATGTACAGTTTATTGTCAAAAGTAAAAAATTCATCAAATGGCCGGTAAAACATACAGTGTGACCCACTTAATAGTGGACCATTTCAGTAAAGTCTTTATTTGCAGTGCGATTTTGATATTTTGTTTTGTTGGTAGAGCATCCAAAATCTATCTTAAGACATATTTTTATCATGCATAAATAAAATCAAAGGCTTACTTCGCCTTTTTTTTCGGCCAAAATTCAAAAAAGGTTTTAAGCATTTTTTTAAAGATTGACTTCAGTACTCTCTTTGGAATAATTCCAAATTGTTATACTTCAAATTTTATTAAAAAATATTTAGTAAAAAAAATTACAGAACAATTACATATTATATGCGAAGCAAAGATCGCTCCAGAAAAGATTTTTATTCGGTAAATAAATAGCATAGTAATAGAAATTTGAATTAAAATTATCTTAAATGAAACAGTCCTTCATTAAGACAGCGGAAGTATGCAACATATACATTCTGATTTGTTTCCGACAAATTAAAATGGCTAATAGATCGCATCATTTCAAGCAAAAAAGTTCAATCTGAATCGGTAGCGGAGTTATAGGGTGTTAAAATTTAAGAGAAAAAAAAGTTTTATTTTATTGTGCTTGATCGATTGCAGATAGAGCTTCTAAATTTTATATGCGTATTAAATATAGCCGTTATTTACATCAAGCACGATAAAATAAAAACATATTTTTTTCTTAAATTTTAACATCCTGTAACTTCGCTACCGATTGAGATCAGATCTATCTTCATTTGAACTTTTTTGCTTAAAATAATGATCATCCATTTCAATTTCTCGGAAACTAATTAGAACAACTTGTATGTATAATTGATTTCATACGTGTTAATTCTGTTCCAATTTGTAAATGTTCTATAAGAAATCTGTAAGCATATGTCTAATTTGCAATTCTAATATTTCTGTAAGCACTGTAAGTCTTATGGCGTTCATTCACCTACAGTTTATCTGTAGTCCGCGAACTGAGAATTTGAACTGGGAATCAGAACTTAAAAGAAAACTTTATACATATGAAGTTTTTTTGTCATAGATATTAAATTGTAGGTCCATAATTGTCAATTAACTGTACGTGTATGTATAAAAAATGAATTGGAGTTCTGAAAATCGTCAGATCTGGACTGCAGAGTAAACTGTACGTGAATAGACACCATTATAGATTCGTAAATATTTTGCGATTTTCCTGTAAATGTTGTGATTTTTAAAACACATCACTATAATAATACGAACCTGAAATTACTCATTCAACCGGACACATACCAGAATCTATACATCTATCAATATTCCGTTTATAAATTTTTATAAGCTATAGATCTGTAGCGTTACAGGAAAATAGCAGAGAATCGGGCCGTAAGGAATCACAAACAAATCGATGATTAAATTGCAAAGCCACGTAACTCAAGTTTTCTAAATTTTATAGGAAAGATTAAAAACATTTTGTAAACCTTACCAAAGAATGAATAATTGAAAAATGAAAAAGAAAAATTGAAATTAAAAAAATATTAAGTTTTGCTTTAAATCACTTCTTCCAATAAAAGATTACTTGACTTAAGGTAATTTTAATTAAAATTTTTTGTTTTTATTCTATTTACATACTGAAGCGATCTAGTTTTAAATATAAAATTTCATAATTCTGCAATTTTTTTGTTAATAAACATTTTTTAACAAAGTTTGAATTACAACCGTTTCAAATTATTTTAAAAAGCGTATCGAAATTAAACTTGAAAAGAAAAACCGAAGTCTTTTTTTTAATTTTGGTCGTAAAAATGAAGGGAAGTAGGCCTTGTATTTTAACCAAGCGTGACAAAAATATGTCCTACGATGGAGTTTTAGATGCCCTAAAAGTGAAAAAAACATCAAAATCGCGCTGGAAATAAAAATTTTACAGGCGTGCTTTTGAGTCGATCATACTGTAGACATTATGCAAATTTTCATCAAAATTCATAATTTGTAGCAAGTTTATTAAAGATTTTCTTTCTTTCAAATTTACTTATTTAATTTACCTGATTTGATGTATGGTTTAATTTAGGAGTAGATTAGGTTTGTTGTGTTTTAGTATAAATGATAAACCATATAAAAGACCTTCTCAATGTCAGATAAACATGTTTATTAATTATTTTTCGTAATCGAAAAAATATTTATATATAAAAATATATACATATATATTTTTATCATTACACAAATTCCCACATGCTAGTATTGTATATAAAATGTTTAGAAACATGTTTGTTGATACTTTGTTATGTCAGTTTTTGCTTGTTTCGTTAAATCTCGCCAATTTTCACAATCTAGTGGTGTCCTTTTGGATTTCTGTCATTTTTTGATAAGTTTATTACTCAACTCAACACCACTTATTCCTATAGATATAGAAAATCTACTTCTATTTATTTTTATATATAGATTTCACGGGCGAAAACAATCTTTGGTTCGCAAGCTTTTTCAAATTGTATCGGCTGTAGTCTTAAAAAATTCTTTATATGTATTATATAAATATTCATTTCCCTTATTACTTCACTTTTCCGTTTATTATGTATAGATTTTTTTTTTGAATACATCTGATATTGTATAGTTTTTTTTGTTTAGACGTAATTTTTAAACATATCTTTAAGGAATTTTGATATTGCTAATCAGTTATTTTGAGATCCTTGCACGTATTTCCAAACACACCTCCCGCATTTGCTACGGTAAAAAATGCCTTTGAAAATCACTTAAAATATTTAAAGTTTCATACCAAAATGTTACGACTATTCATATACTAAAAAATGCATTAGGAAAATGATTTTCAGCAATCAACTTCAAGTGCTATTTCTATTTGCAAGGTTTGAGTTAAATGCATTTTATTTATAAATTATTGTTTGAAAAAAGATTGTACATATACAGGGTGTTTCCGAATTGCAGCAACTAATCTTTAATACAGGATAAAATTTTTGAAAAAATAATTCGTATAAACATAGGTTGCGAAATGTTTAATTTCCAAACCACAGGTGTCAAAATATTATCAATCCCCACAAATGAATAATGAAAGAGTTGTGATGCTTTAATTAAATTAAATTCAATTAAATATTGGCTCTAGAAAAATTAATTTTTTTATAAGCCCTTACCTTCCGAATTTAATTTCCTTTAAAAATTGTCTTTGGATATTTTTAATAACTGTCGCTGTTATATGACAATTTTGATTCCTGTGACCTAATATATAAGATATTTCAAATAGGCGCATTTATTTTCTTGTTCTTGCAAAGACTGTTACAGTGACGAAGTTAAGCTCTGATTATCAGTAAATTTTAACTATCAAAGTAATGCAAATTTGAAAAGAAAATTCCTTACAAAACGTTAAGAAAAACTTTTTGAAAAACTTGAACATCTTATAAATAGATCGACAACTAAGCATTTCCCGTCTCATGTTTATGTGAATTATTTTTACTAATTTGAAAAGTTCTATTACGTGTTCGCTAGGTCTGTATTATTCTACATAATACAATTTATTTTCGAATATAGTTTATATAGCAAACTGACATTATTTTTTGATGTTCAATACGCTGTTAAAGTTATGCGGGATAAAACTGAAACACCCTATATACTCTATATTTTTTTAAATGGATTTTCTAAAACACACTTACATTACTTACAAAAATTATTCATTTATGCTTGTCAATAGAATCAGAAAGTAATAACTATATATTTCATATTTAATACTTACCTTAATTTACTGTTAAAAGTCAAAAGGAGAAATGGAACATAAAAATTTAAAAGTTTCCAAAATATACACTATTACACTG
>JABRWK010000064.1:186014-197989 GCA_013372445.1 Hypothenemus hampei
AGATAGTATTCCGCCTTATTTAGCATTTGGCATTGTGGCAAAATTTTGTAACATTGTAATAAATAATGGATGTCTTATTCGTGATCCGTGCCTTCCGAGGATCTCGTAATTTTTTTTCCCTTAGGACGATTTAAAGGAAATTATGCGTCAAGTGTTTATTTGGATGTAATTCAGATGAATTTCTGCCGCATTTTCCACTTGACGAAACATGAATCCATCATTAAAACCAAAACTATGTATTGAAAAATTATTTATTTCTGGTTATTTATGTGGCAAAGAGAAGGTCAAAGCTGAGTGAAAGGGGCAACGGTTCCATTTTGAAAAAAACAAGTATCCTTTCATCATGACAATTGAAAAAGAAACACAGCAATTTTAGTGTAGTTAAAATTACTTTTTAAGCAAACAGCAGTTTGAGTTATCAGTTTAAGAAGAAATGTAACATATACGAGCCCCTTCCCATATCAGTTGGCCCACCACAAAAAAAATTCTGTTATTCGTAATTTTCGACCGATTTTGTTCAAATTTCGTACAGTGCAAGTTCAAGTCAAAACTCAGTTTACGTATTCGAGTGATTTTTGAAAAGTTAATTTTTAGGGTGCTATACAGGGTCCTAAAAAAAACCCTGTTTTTTTAACTTTTTGTGTAGTGGAAATTTTTTAAAGTGAATTTCATAATCTTGTAGAGCGTATTTTTTTACATATCTCCTACAAATTTGATCGAAATCGAACCAAAAATAAGGGAGTTATAGCTTTTCAAAGTCGCCAAAATGTGATAGTTTTTAAACAAAATGGTGAAATCGGGTCATTTTTGGCGACTTTGAAAAGCTATAACTCCCTTATTTTTGGTTCGATTTCGATCAAATTTGTAGGAGATATGTAAAAAAATACGCTCTACAAGATTATGAAATTCACTTTAAAAAATTTCCACTACACAAAAAGTTAAAAAAACAGGGTTTTTTTTAGGACCCTGTATAGCACCCTAAAAATTAACTTTTCAAAAATCACTCGAATACGTAAACTGAGTTTTGACTTGAACTTGCACTGTACGAAATTTGAACAAAATCGGTCGAAAATTACGAATAACAGAATTTTTTTTGTGGTGGGCCAACTGATATGGGAAGGGGCTCGTAATGGGTAAATTAAGATGCAATTATATAATAAGGAAGTATATCTACAAACCATTATTGAGGTATGGAAGTCATCAAAACTTCTTTTAAACATTTTAAGTGATAAATCCACTATTCACTTTCGGAGATTTCAATTTACTTTAAGGCTCGATTTAAAGTTGAAAACCATCAACGACTTAGAGTTGAAAAAATAAGGTTCATTCCATAGATAATTTCAGAGGCCTTTAAAATAATGTGCCACTTGATTCCTCTTTCCATTTAAATTTTCAAGAGTTCTATCTGGCGTGGTGGAATTGGAGATAACGAATAAAACCCTTCCCTTTAAACCACAAATCGATGGGCCTGAGAAACTCTTTAAAAAAATAACCGTAACTACCTTAAAACCCCTCTGTTTCGTTTACGATTGGCCATCCTGTATGTTAGCAATTGGCACAATAAAAATGGTGTAATTATATTAGAAATTATTGTGTTATCCTACCTTTAATCCAGATCCGGTCCAATTTCGTTTACAATTACATCATATTTTTAAAATGGAAACTATCATCTGTAAGAAAAAAAAATTAAAAATATCAAAAGTAAGGAAAATCGCTGAACTATTATCTATGTTAAAAAATGAATATGTAATTAGAAATGCTAAAAACGTGTTTCTTTTTTAACCCTTGTATACAATAATAATTAATATGATTTCACGGAATTTATTAAGTTTTCATTCTGTTCTTCTAGTTTTCAATAGTTTATTTGTTTTTTAAATTACATTTTAACTTTATCAACTTAGTAATTTCCATATAATACTGGTTCTCAAAAGTCCTGTATAAATTCGATTCAAATTCAGAGGTATGTTTATTGGAAAAACGTTCGTACACGTATAAAAAGAGCATTTTCTGATAGAAAAAGTGATTTTTAACTTGGGGATTTTCCTCTTGGCGCAACATAAGCTTTAAAAAAATAACTATATTTTTCAAGTAACATTTTTTCAAAATCCAAAGAAACAACAGAAATATGAACGTATGAAATTCATAAAAAAAGAAACCTCCCATTTATTGTATTCAAAATTATCGCCATTGCTATCGTTCGTACGTATTGTCGCTGGCGTTGTCTACGACTCTCTATATGCTGTTAAGAAAGATCTTTTTCTTTAAATTATTTCCGGGGCATTTTCTATCCGTTCGCACAATTTTTCCACTGTATTAATTTCAGTCGTAAATACCAAATTTTTCATATAACCCCACAACTTAAAATTAGATGGGGTTAAATAGAGCCATCTTGCTTAGTCCACTGCAACCTATTCACCAGTTGGGAATTTAAATAATTCCATACTTAGCACATTGATATTTACGTTGTTTTTGAGATTTTAAAAAAATGTTATTTGAAAAATTTGTTTAGTTTTTTTAGGCCTATGACCCACTAAAGGGAAAACTCCAACTTAAAAATCATTCTGAATAATCAACAGGATGGTAAAAAAAATTGTTAATCCAAAATCAGTTTTTTTAAATGTAAACTTCCCTTTGTTCATATCTTTATTGTATTCTATTTCTACTTCAACGATTTTTTTACACTTTGAAGAAGATGACGAGTGAATTTATTAAAAGCATTAGTCTGCAAGCCTACGTCTCCATAAAGAATTTTTTAAAGTAAGCTTAAAAAGTTTTGTAATTGAACAAAAATTTTTGGGGTTCCGTGGAGATGAGCACAAAATATAAAATGTCATTAAAATAAATTGAATGTAAAATATAAGAATTATCCTGAAAATTTTTTGGTAACTTCACACATCATTTTTTTCAAAATAGTTGAAGAGAGGTATATAAAATAATCAATGACAAATATGTAGAATCATAAGCAAAATACAATAAAAATACGAAAATGGAGCATTCATTAAAAAATCCATCTTAAGGTCACATTTTTTTTTAGGCCACCATACATTCACCGAGAATATATTATATCAAAAATACACTTTATAGCTGTGTACTTGACGTGTATGAAAATTTTTTCAACAAACATACCCTTGATTTTTAATTGAATTTGTGCAAAACTTTAGAGACCCAACGTATTGCTTCCCTAATGAATTTACGATTTATACAAGACGATTTCATTAAATTGTTTATATTGTCCGATAAATTAATTGAAGATAGTACAATGAATGCAATCTGGAGTTAGTTATTTACTTTTACAGTCTGTAACATGTGTAACATATACATACATGTATAACTATTATAATCCGATATGAGGTTATGGGAATTCTTCTGATTTAAATTAATCTGGATATTGTTATAAAGTCTATAGAGATTAGGAATCTAACAACGGAAGTAAAAATTATTCGGCTTTCGAAAACTGATAATAAAATGGTACGTGTATTGATTTCTCCATGATTTACGATAAAAGCTTTGTCGTGTTGTCTGTAAAGTACTTCTCCATGAAAATTGCAAATTATGCTTGCAAAATGTTTGTGAACTTATAATCTGCGAGTGTCGTAATAAATTTTGAATACAACTACATACATTTCACTATGTTCGACATTGGTTCATTTCTTTTGAACTTTCCTTTAGAATGTAAATATGTACATACGTAAGTCACTCAGCAAAAACTCGTCTTCATTTCTCGTTTCAGAAATATATTATATTATGAATACAAAATATGTAAGTACATACTGTGATATTTATAAGTATGTATCTCTTTTTTAGCATTTTTACTAGCTCTATAAGAAAATGTCGGATTATACATGTATGTCCAATGGACATATGTATGTATGGACATTGTCCATACATACATATGTACAATTAAGTGCGATTGTTAAACTTAATTGAAATATATTTACGATTAGAAGAAAAGAGTTTTTCAGATTTTTGTTTTGATCTTTAGCTTTATTTAACCCCTAATTCTATTTTTGAGAGATAATGTGAAATTATGTATTGATAAACCCCTGAGATCCTATCTCGCAAACTGCTTTCAATACATTAGCCAATTGCCTTAAAGTTTAGGGAAGATTTTGCACCCGGCTTAGTTGCCCATATATTTTAACTCAATCATTCTCAATCTAATTCATGTGCAATGAATAGAATTGCTGTTCGATTATTGTCATCTTTTGATGTTCTATTAAGTCTTACTATTCTCATAAAATGGAGTTGTACATTATTCTCAATAAAGCAAGGGTTTTGAGACAATTTTCCGGTTTGGATCTTGATTTCGATTCAGATGAGGACCAACAGAAAATTATAACTGTTAAATAGCATTTTTTGGCCACTTATCTTATTATCATATGTACGTAGCGTTTTAGAGTTAAAGTATCCTGACACAAGCGAAGTTTTAATAAACATATTCTCATTTGCCAAAAAGACTAATCAATCATTAAAAAAAAACGAGCAGCGATAATAATGATTGTGACCAGCTAGATTGGGCAGTGCCGAGGGAAAATGAAACATCTTCAAGCGATAGAGATATTATTTGACAAACACTATCATTTTCTTAGTTATTTAAGAGCGCTGAAGATAATATTAGGCCCTTTGATGATACAGCAGAACATCCCGTAAGAAGGTAGATTGAAGATTTTGAAGAAATGGTAACCCTCACAGGATGGAATGAACTCTAGATTAGCCAAACTTTTCATACGATCAAAGAAAGAATAACTTCTAATAATTTGAAACAAAGGTTAATATATACTAGATTCCCATTGGAATAAGTTAATTATGAAAGGATTCGCAAGTAGAGTTAATTTGAAAAGCAAAGTCGTAATACAATATAGTATATATTATACAGTGCGGACGTAAATTGTTCCCTTCCCCCTCCTACCCCTTTTTACGTTTTAACGAATGAATTTTTTCTAAATTTCAAAAAGAGGCCTTAAATAAAATACAAAATACTATCTATTGCCCATCTCGTTTCACCATGTTTACTATTTCGCCGTATAGGTACTAAATAAATACAGGACGTTAGGGAAATCACTTTCACAGGTGAATTTAACCAATAATTACGGATGTCATTTCCAAGAGAGGTTTCTTACAACATGTATTGAAAACCTAACAGTTTTAGCAAAAAAAACTTGAAATTTTTTAATTTTTGATTATTTACAGTTTTTTCCAAAAACTAATCAATAAATTTAAAATCTAATTGCATCCCTAAATATAATTTTGAAATACCTTCAATTTGAGGTGTCAGTTGACCATTAAAAAAATTAAAAAAAAATCCTTTTGGCCGCACGGCAAAATAGTAAACATTTATGATGAAACGAAATGGGCAAAAGATAGTATTTTTTGTCTTATTTAAGACTTCTTTTTGGAATTTTGAAAAAATTCATCCGTTAAAAAGTTAACATGGAAGACACATTACGTCCGCACTGTATATGAAATTCTAAATAATCCTAATAAAATAATAAACAAAAATCTACATATTGTTTAAATAATTAAAATTACTACCACACCGCGTTTGTCCTTAAAACTTATTTTCATTACATATTATCGAACTGATAAGCAATAAAATGGTCGTTTCAAGTTTATCAAAATTTTAGTGTATCACTTTACTTTTTCACTATTTGAGGCGTATACACATAAGATATAGACTCGTTTTGCAAATCTAGAACAAGCTTCGCAATATTAAATTTTTGCCATTGTATAGCAAATCATGTATATCAAGCAACTACGATGTTATTGAATTGGTAGTTAAATATAAACTGCCGTTAGTCAATTTAATTGTTGAGTATTGTATTTTTATAGCGTATAACCTATGTAATAGGGTATTATAGCGAAAACTGACTCCCTGAATAACTTTGTTATTGTTGGAATTATCAAAATTCCGTAAAACACATTTATTAAGCTCCATTTCAATCTATTTAAATACAATTGATATTGATCATTTAAGCCATTTGTATCCTTTCCAATACAATATTTTTATTTATAGATATAAAGTTTACCTGTAATTGTGTGTGTTTAGTCATCATGTATTTTAAAATGAGTCCTCCTTGGAATTGTAATAAATGTGTTTTATCGAGTTTTCGTAAATCCCACAATAAACAAATTATTCAGGATATCTAGTTTTCGCTTGGACATCCTGTAGCTGTTAAATGAGAATTTTAAATATAAAACATTTTACCTTCAATTCAGTCTGAAGAAAAAAAAAACGTTTAATCCGTGGAGTATAAAGTATGTTTCAGATAGAAATAAATATTTGACAGGTGTTCAATATTATCCATTTCTGTCTACTTTGTAGTAGCAGATTCTATAACGGATAGATATTAGAGATGAATTCGATATTTGAATCGCTTATTTATGAAATTTATGAAAGGGTATACATAAGTCATGCAAATGAAATTTTAGAGAAAATATATAAAATGTATTTCTAGCACGAACTATTGAAAAATATGTACTTTTTGGTAAGTTAGTAACTTTTTACAACAGTTACAATTATATTGTTTGTAAATATTTTACTTGTTTTTTTCAGCAAAGTCATTTTTACTGCTTTTGCGTTCGTTTGACTTATATCCTTTCATAAATTAATTCAAGAAAAATATGGGTATAATGAACATTTTTGTTTTAATTTTACTGAATCTCCAATAGACACATAAATTTTAAATAAGAAATAAGTAAAGTCCGTTCACGTTAAGAAAACAGTGTGGAGAAGCATAGGGACTAAAAATACGGCTCTGTGATTGGCTTAGACATGAGCCTGATTTACCCTATAAAATAGTTTCTTCACGTGGTGACGTTCTAATCAGTATTCACATTGAACGTTACGATTTTTTTATCGTGTGAATTAGCCTCACTTAGCTCCACCCATCACTGTTTTCTTAACGTGAAAGGACTTTAGTTTACTAATTTATTAAAATAATTCGGTGTTATTCTGTGTCAGCCTCAGTGGTTGGCCATCCTAACAGCTCTTCATAAAAATCATTATATTTTTGTGGGATGTACTTTATGATTTTACGAATATCGTTTAGTTTCTTGATATTAATAGAATTTATAAAATATTATTTTTAAAATATTTACGAACAATATAATCGTAACTGTTGTAAAAAGTTACTAACCTATCAAAAAGTACGTATTTTTAATTAGTTTGTATTAAAAACAAATTTTATACATTTTCTCAAAGTTTCATTTGCGTGACTTATACCCTTTCAAAAAAAACAAAATAAACAGATTACTTTAGTGGCTGGCTGTCTGTCTGCTGAGAGTATTAAAAACTTTTATTCCTGTATTACCCAACGAAACATATACATATGTTTTAAGAATCGAATTTTGACATTANATACGATCTCTATTTACAAATTGATCCAAAGGCTACTTGATAAGGAATTTTTCCGAACACCCTATATAAATAATAGTGGTTAGTTATTGAATTAGAAACGGAATTTTTAAATCGCTTTAACTCGAAAACGGTGCACTTCAGAAGTGTTAACCGGGAGTACAATTTTTTATTAAAATTTTTTTCAAATTTCAAAATTTGTCTACGTGTTAAGGAAAAAAAGACACGAAAGTTGTAGCAAAATTTTCTTCAAACTTCCCACATAATGCACACTTCTGCTTGCCATTTTACAAAATGGCATATATCAGCTTCTTCAGTGTGTCAAATTAGTTTAATACTTTGAGATTGGTGATTTTAATTGATCCCATTTTGCCGTTATTGCAAAAAAACCTTTTTCAGAGCTCCTTCTTTAAGAAGCTGTAGCTGTGGAACGTATTTTTGAGCATATCTTTATAAGCATTTCTATTTGGTCCATCAATTTCCGCATACCCTGTATATATAACCCATGAAAAATAGTCAATAATTATAAATTATGTGGCTTAAGTTTTAGATTGATTTTTGATTTCTCTTCTACAGATAAAACAAGGTTTTTATAATTTTTTTGAATAGAAATTTTATAAATTTTATATCGATTTATATAGATATTTAATATAGATTATAGATTTTAACAGAAATTAAACAGTTTTAATTATTTTTAAATTCTGATAATTCTAAATTTCACAAAAGTCATTTCAATTTGAATATTTGATGTCATTAAAACTTTCAGAAAGGTATTAACGCATAAGTCCTTTCTAGAAAAGGTAAAAGCAATTTTCTGTCGCCTTTCATCGGCTTAAAACATTTCTACAAAATACAATATACGACTACATATAAGGATTACAATTTTGCTCTTATAGCATTTGCAGCGCAAAGTAATTATTTATGTTTTAAAATAGTACCTAAGAGTAAATGTTTGGATGCGTTTTGTGATATTCTATTTTGTCCATCAGTAATGTAATGTTTCCTTGAAACAAACTTTTCTGTAACTTGCAATGATTTAAAGGAAAATATTGGAAAATATTAATATGTAAAGACAATGAATTTGAATTTAATAATATAATTAATAGTTTAAGCAAGTGAGTACATAAAAATTGATATGTAGTTTTGCGTATGTATAATTCCTTTATGTGTTTTTACCCAAGTGATAACAGTACAGAATACGAAAAAAAAAACAAAAATAATATTTGCTGTATGAAGCGTTTGTAAACAGTATTCAGTCCAGTCAATTAAACATATGCATGTATTTTTAAAGGCAAATTTTAAAACAACTGTCAATATTCAATTCAATTGAGGGCCAGTGATGTCATACTCTACAAGTTTAACCCTCTAGAACGCCCACAAGTTTAAGTTAATAATAACTGTTGTTTTCATAAAATTCAATATTAATGATCAAACATTGAGGACATCTAATAATTAGGGTTTTTTTTAAATACAATGGGTGGACTCATTATAACTCATTTACTCATGGCAAGGCTATATTTTAATAGGAAACTTATCATTTGCCAAGTTTCGTTTCAACATTGTGTTTATTGATTCTCTTATATTCCCTATATTTTATGATATATTACTTGACAAGTTATTTTTATACGATTGAACGCAAATATCATTCATTCTATTAATTAAAAATCTTTTTATTCAATTTAAATTGCAAATAGTTTACGAAGTTGTAAACTCAAATACATTTTCAATTTTTTTTTTACTAAAAGACATTCATTACGCACGAATGATTTGATTCCATTTTTCCACATCCATTGGGACGAGTTTTTAATTATTCTCATTTACATTTGCTCATTATTAAGCGAATCCGAATAACAATGAATGTGAGGAAGTCAAAATTATTGTTCACATCACAGCCAAAAATTGTCTGATCCAATTTTTAGAAGCGTATTTTTATAAACACCATTCCCAATTCCAATCTATAATGTCAAATCATTATTCTTCATTCAAATCGTTTTTGGACCATTATATGTCCATTAAGCAACGTTAAGGATATTCGTAAAACAATATACCTAACAAACAAATCATAATTTAACCTGTATCAAGTTTAACAACACAATTTAAGCCCTCGGTGTTTAAGTAATTTAACAGAACAATTTCCAATTCAATGTTTCATCTTCGTCTGAACTTGGATTAAATGTGTAAGTTTAGTGAAGACTAAATTTGTATACCATCTTAAAAAATTGATATTTTCTTCTTAAATACACACAACCACATTGTCTGAAAATATGTTATTCATGAATATGTTTAAAAGGGAATACCTCTTTTGTTCCAGATTTGACTTGCTTAGAGAATTTACTTTCAGCTTGCAATTTTTTTTATTCCATGTTGTCTCCATATAATAATAAAACAATTTTGTTTGCTGTCTTTTTTCTATTCATAAAAATAAAGTGTAAAGGTATTCAGTTCAGGTGTATACGTTAATATATTGAAGAGATTTAATTAAAGAAGAGATGATTGGAGATTAAACGGATGCATACGACAAAATCACATCGCCGGAAAGATAAATATTACGCAAAGTGTACTATTCCGTTTCCACGCAAGTTATCGAGAAACAGACGTATTAGATGAGAATGAGTTACAACAAGTTCGTTTTTACAATTAAAAGTTAAGTGATATCCAATTGTAGGACCATCCCAGTTACCAAGCATGCTGCAGTAAATTCCCAATGTCAAATACTGGAACCAGTTGTTCTTTCATATGCTGCAGCGGCAGGTCTAGATTTCATGTTTATGTCCGACAATGCTAAACCTCAAAAGTGGCCATGAAGTGTCTCAAGAATAATAATATCTTATTATAGCCACCGTAATCTCTCGATCTCAATCCCAACACATTTAGAATAAGCTTCAAAGAAGAATTATTCATATGGGAATGCCAAGATACTATAGACAAACCTATTTTTTGGCTCGTTAATAGATTCAGAATTCAATACTTCAGAAAAACATTTATTATTTAATTTTCAACATGTCCAGATATTGAAGGGCCATTATAAATAATTGTGAAGATCATATAAATTAATGAAACTTTAATTTGTGTTTATAATTGCAAATTTATAGTATTAATTGTTGAAAGTTACTGACTTTAGAGAATTTATGATTTTTCTTTTTTTTTGTAGAAATTCAATTATTGATATTGGTAAGTAATCAATAATTGAGTTATTTCAGTTAATAAGGCTCCTATAAAACGTTTATTAGGAAAAAAAAGTTCACAAAAAAAATTAGCAAAAAAATTGTAACCAAATTATCAAAACATCTAAATTTTGCGAATGCGTGTATTACATTGCCCGAAAAATAATTTTTTTTATAGATAGTTTCGTGTTGCCATTG
This sequence comes from Hypothenemus hampei, assembly GCA_013372445.1. Lineage (NCBI taxonomy): Eukaryota > Metazoa > Arthropoda > Insecta > Coleoptera > Curculionidae > Hypothenemus > Hypothenemus hampei. The sequence continues at coordinate 196,731 of JABRWK010000064.1, forward strand.
ATTTTTTCTAATGTCATTCGAAAAAAGTTTTAAAGATTTGGCTTTGGCTGCTCAAAAATTTCAACATAAACTTATTAAACGTGATAATAAAATTAATTAATGAGTTGTGGGAATAGAATACATTCCTAACTTTTCCAGACTTCACGGAAGTGTTATAGCAGAAAGCTAGACTTCACATACGTTAAATTGTATACGAGGTATTATTAAAATTTAAAACGAAATTTATTTATAATTCTTTGACTACTGCCTATGATAGAAGTATGGGGCACCCGGTTCTTCATTTTTAGAATTAAATATTCCAAGATAAATATGTTCGAATGGAGGGTTTGATCTACTTAGGTATAAAAAAAATTTTAAAATATTTATTGTCCAGTTTCTCGAGAAATATCGTCATTAGGGAATAAAAGAAAAACAAAACGGTAATTTTTTTTAATTTTGCTTATTTCATCGGAAAAAATTTGAGAAATTTTTTTAAACATGTACGATCATTTTCACATAATTTTCATTGGTGGAAAATCAAAATTTTTGAATATAAAAAATAATTCATGCGAAAAAGATGCGCTCAATTTGAACCTTAAAATTTTTGCAAAATCTGTTAACTGGTCCAATAAAAATGTTATTTTTAAAGAAAGAGAAATAATGCTTTATAGCAAGATAGTATTCCGCCTTATTTAGCATTTGGCATTGTGGCAAAATTTTGTAACATTGTAATAAATAATGGATGTCTTATTCGTGATCCGTGCCTTCCGAGGATCTCGTAATTTTTTTTCCCTTAGGACGATTTAAAGGAAATTATGCGTCAAGTGTTTATTTGGATGTAATTCAGATGAATTTCTGCCGCATTTTCCACTTGACGAAACATGAATCCATCATTAAAACCAAAACTATGTATTGAAAAATTATTTATTTCTGGTTATTTATGTGGCAAAGAGAAGGTCAAAGCTGAGTGAAAGGGGCAACGGTTCCATTTTGAAAAAAACAAGTATCCTTTCATCATGACAATTGAAAAAGAAACACAGCAATTTTAGTGTAGTTAAAATTACTTTTTAAGCAAACAGCAGTTTGAGTTATCAGTTTAAGAAGAAATGTAACATATACGAGCCCCTTCCCATATCAGTTGGCCCACCACAAAAAAAATTCTGTTATTCGTAATTTTCGACCGATTTTGTTCAAATTTCGTACAGTGCAAGTTCAAGTCAAAACTCAGTTTACGTATTCGAGTGATTTTTGAAAAGTTAATTTTTAGGGTGCTATACAGG
>JABRWK010000064.1:200406-271040 GCA_013372445.1 Hypothenemus hampei
ATATATATATATATATATATATATATATATATATATATCAGTATACATTAGTGATATACGAGATATGACAAAAAATATGAATTTTGTACAAGAATAAAGCACGAAAAAAGTGTACAAGTTTGGAAAAATTGAAAAAGACGTTTTTTAGAATAGATGGATATGATTGTCTATGAAGGGTGCACACAAAGAAAGTGCTATGTCATCTTTTTTCAAAATCGACTATTCTATGCAATCTGTTAGCTGAATAGATAAACTACTAGCCTGAAAAATATAACTATCAAAAACGGTTTTCACTAGGAGTACTCAATAATTATAAAATCAAAGAAAATGATATGTCCGCACACTTTTATGTAAAAAGGTTCTATATTCTGTGTTTGTCAGACATCGCGCACTTTGTGTTTAATTAGTTTTATTTGTAATAAAGGCCATTATAGACACAAAGTTAGTCCGTTCTGCTAATATCACAAAACTCTTATAAAGGCTGAAAAACTTTTAAATGATTTTTATCAAAACTTGAAATTTTGACATAGTACCTTCTTTGCTTGTACCCTTTATATTTGGACGTCAGTATTAATAATGTTGAATAACTTTTCACTTTTTTGTCATATCTCGCATACTACTAATCCATTTTTAGATTTGTTTGATTTCTGTTAGAATATGCTGAATGTTTTGTTAAGAATAGGCAATTTAAGTAGACACACTGTACATATATTTTAGTTTTAGAGCATAGAGGACACTAACCGCTGTAGCTTGAAGCTAGTAAAAACGATATAACTTCTAGGGCCTGCAAGGCATAATTACAAACTCTTATGCTCCAACCACTACTGCATAAAAAAGACCTACTTTGTGGAAGTCGTCTTTGCTAAAGTCGTTATTTTACATCGTCTGCAAGATTTGTTTTTCAATGTTCAAATATTAAAGATAAAAATGTCGTTTCAAACGATTAAAATTATTAAAAATTTAAAAAAAAACATGTGCTCGTTTAAAATTAAAATAAAAAAAAATGAAAATGAAAATAATACAGGTTCCGTTTACAACTGTTCGAAATGAACGCCTCTAGCTTCGATATATTTGTCAACACGTTTATTAAAAGATTGTCTTAATTCAATGAAAAGATTTCTATGAGGACATGACTCAACCGGATTTAAAGTTCTTTGCCATAATTGTTCCCGAATCTATATAATTTTGCTCTAAATTGTTGATTTCATAATCACTTCAAAAACAAAAATCTATTAAGTTGAAATCAGGGTTACACACACGCCACATACTTAAGGTTAGTTACGCGTTTACCTAATGATCCGGAAAAGTTTTGTCAAGGTAGTGGCATACTTGAATAGCAATATGAGCTCAAGCTCCATCCTGCATAAATATGATATTGATGACCATCCAAATTCAGAGGATGCTCATGTGGATCAAGGAGACAATTTCCTATTTTTCTATATTAAATTAATCTAAAATTTATTTCAATTTCTTGTTGAAAATCCCGTTTACTAACATCCTACGGATTTTTAATGTTCCGATTGTATTTGTTTTTAAAATTAAACACTCCACTACGAGTAAACAGAACATTATTTAAAAATTGATGGTCAAGTTAAAATGAGCAAACTATAGTATAGTCAGTAAGTCTGCTGCTAAGGGATTTTAAACCGGTACAAAATAATAGGGATACAACATCACATTATATGAAGGATTTTCAAGATAATTGTTTTATTTACCCGAGTGATTCAAACCATTTTGCAAAAGTACATTCAAATCCGAGAGTCACAGGGTTAAAGAAAACATAATGCTGACACGTGAACTTGTTGCCACGACCGTATTAAAGGAAACTTAATATTTTGTATTTTAAGGGTAACACTAACACACACACACACACAAAACCTTTAAAAGGAAGAAAACGAAAATAGTAGAACAAATAATTAACAAGATGGAGAAAATCGTGCCAATTTAAAACGCACAAAATCATAGACCGCACACAATCGTGTAAGTTCGACCCTGTCGTTAGGTGCACCTCATCCCACTTCGTGAGATATTTTTCGGCTGATTGACCAATAGGGGTGTAGAATTTGCGCGGCGACCTTGAATACGGGACGACACGCGTTACTTATTTTTTAACCCTGACTTTTGAATTTGAATAAACTTTAGGTACTAGGTAATTTTTGAATTTTCTATCAACCAAGTTGGAGATTCTTTTTTTGTCCATTGTAACAGAATGCTTGCATCCGTTACGGTAGATCCCTTTCTGTTACGAAAAGAACCAATTTCACTAGCAATATGTCTATTAAAAGGTTTTCAAATAATCCACGATTCGCTTGCCTTTTATTGGGATATAAAGTAGGTCCTTTTCATGCAGCAGGGATTGGAAAACAAAAATTTATAATTAGATATGACGTCCCTTGAGGCCTATCAAAGTAATATCGTTTTTACTACCTACGAGCTACAACAGTTATATTTGTAGCAAGTTAAGTACTACTCTCAGCGAAAGCAACTCTTAATACTCCGTTTAGAGTAGCTGTCAATTGTTTGTCGCTTGACTTTTTGCCAATTGTTATCCTGTTTTTTTCTGATAGATTTAACGTTCATTATTCTATTGAATGATTTTGTACAAGTATCCCTTGATACTCGTCAAACGACTATTAATGACAAACGAACATTCAAGGAATGCTAAAGTGTGGAGGAATACTTCAGGTACGACTATTAGTACGACCCTTAAATACTTCGAACAAACTCAAAATAAATCTTTAATTTCAAACTTAAGATTGTTATACAATTAATCAATAGCAGTAATAGCAACAGTGTTATCAACGTCAATGTGTGGCGGCACAATTAATTGATTGATGAAAAGTGAAATTACTAACATTTATTTATTATTATGTATAGTACTAAAATTCATTGAATTTGTCAGAGAAATTCTTATTGTTGTGTGACCGCAAAATGATAAGTAATAGAATGTGCCACAATGGCATAATTCATTCACTAATAATTTGGTGCATTACGGTGATGTCACTGTTGCTGTTACTGATCAATTTTACAGCAGCCTTAAATTTGACATTAAAAAATTTGTTTTAAATTCGTTCGAAATGTTTAAGGGCCGTACTAATAGTCGTATCTGAAATATTCCTCCGCACTTTAGCATTCCTTGAGTGTTCATTCGTGATTAATAGTCGTTCGACGGCAACCAAGGAAGACTTAAGGCCTATCAATTACGTTAAGAGTACGAGTATCAAGCGATATTTGACTCAGGTATCCTTAAGTATTCCTTCGAGATGTGTCTATTAAATACAGCCGTAAATTCGGAGAGTATCTGAAATCCTTAAAAAAAGACCAACGTTTTCAAATATTTTAGAATATTATGACATTACACGCTACATCGCCATCTATGATCTATAACAAAAATTTTAATTGCTTTTAATTTAAGGAAACAAAAAAAACTAAAACCGAAAATTTTGCATTGAAATTCGCAGTTGTTTAAATTGGAATAACCTAACTCTGACACTTTGTATATCGAGTACTGTTAACTTTTTATAAAATAAACTAGGTCTTGCTCCTTTTCTGCTCCGAAACAAAATAAAGCACAGCGGCATCTGAATACTTCTTAATCTGTTGCAAGAGAAAATTCCTATTAGCCATATATGTTGGTAATTTTCAATAGCGACTGAAACGGGCTTAATTTTGAATTTAAAAGTTTTAATCCACTGGTTGACAAGTAATCGATGATTTCATTATATTGCAGTTTAGAGAAAATTTCGTCAGTCGCATTACATATTATAGTGTTAAATTGTAATAATGTAACATCCGCTTCCCTATTATTCTCCAGAATTTTTTTTTCGTTTTTCAGGTCTATACAGGATATTTACGAACTATTGACTTTATTTTTAAGGGATGATTGACCATCTTAAAAGCAATTGATTGAATCCATACACCTTAACAGAAGTTGCAAAAGAAAAGAAATATATGATTTTTTAAACAATTTATTTTTAACTAATTCATAATTATCGTAGATGTACGAGTAAATTGTTTAAAAAATTATTTTTTTCTTATTAAACTTTCGTAAAAAAAACTTTTCGTTTTGAGTTTCTTTCGACTTCTTTTAGGATGATTAATGACCCTTTAAAAGTAAAATGAATAGTTCGTAAACACCCTGTATTTCGTGGGTAAAGATATTTACAATAGTGTATTGAGACGAAGAAAATGTATGGAAATTGTTTTCCATTTAGATATGACTTAAAGCGTACCCCTGGATAATAAAGTTCGCCTATCCAATTTAGAATGACAAATTAGTTGTCTAAAGTTTTATAACTATAGCAAAAACATTCTAAAGGTAAATTGTTAAAACTCATGATATGTATTAAAATTTCCTGATTTTCTAAAAGATAATGTTTGGTTTTCAACAAAGATCCGTTGTATTTGGCAAACTATTTTGAAAATAAACTTAAATTGCAAAATTTTATCATAAAATAAGGGTAGGAGGATTTTATTAAACTTAATTTAATTTTAATAAATTAACCGGAAGAGGGCGCGACAGCAACCACTGTTACAAAAATTTATTTTGATCGCAAAAAACTCACTATTAAGTTATACTTCCTAAGAATATTAAATCGATTTATGTGTTAATTACATAGACTTTTCATTTCAAGTTTTTTCTTCTATCGTTGCGATTCACGATTATGGTATTTTATATTACTTCTAAACAGGCGGTTAAAAGAGACTTTTTGACCGTCATACATTCTTTTTACATTGTCTTGAAAATTTCACATTTTCAGTTTCCTTAACCATGTTTTAAAAATACATCTGGAATAATGTTTTCTTCTGTGGATACTAAACGCCGTATTATTTTTCTGTAAATGCACCATTTTCATATCATTGAAAATACACAGCTAGCATATTGTAGATATCTTCTTTAGAATACGGCATTATAACGATATTTAACAAAATACTATATAATTAAAAACTTTAAAATCAATATAACGTACGAGGATAAAGTTAAAAACAAATACTGAATTGTTTTAAACAATAAATTTAATATGACATTAATTTATTAGAATATTTTATTTTTCTCGAAAGAGTATTTATCTTTTACTACAAAATTGGCTCTCCTATCGAATTATTGCTTTAAATAACTATAACTTTAGATCCGTTCGGATAGTTTCCTATCTATTGCGTTTACTATGACAGATAGAAAGAAATAGCTTGATATAAAGAAATAATGTTATACGGCCTTCTGGTCAATTTATTATAATGAAATTAACTTTAACAAAATTCTTGTCATTAATTATATTGTAAATGTTTTTAATTCAAGTTTACATCTCAATTGCTTTGTTAGATGCAGCCGTTTTTTTTTGAAAACCGAACATCCTGTACAGAATATAAGTACTTGTAAGACCGTAAAGGGTCAGACCCAAACAAAAGTTTGTTTCAATAAAATTGTTTAGGACAAGATGTATAATCTGGATAAACCTGAATTCTTAAAAGTAAATAATTAACCCATTATAGGCCAAAGGTGCTTAAACGCAACTTTTTGAACTAATTTTTCTTTTCGAAGTTATAGGTATTATTTAGTACTTCTGGCCTGGCAACTTTGTTTAATTTTTTATAAAATATAAGTAGTTTTTTTTTAATTAAACATGCATAATTTTAATCAATTATGCACATCTTCGAAAATTGTTTCCTTATGTTGGTGATTTTATAATATCTAAATTTAGTTTCCATCTTACATAAGTGAAATGCATATACAGTGTACTCTCTCTTAAGCGGACACTGTCAGTCGCCGAAAATGTGTCAATAGAGGCGTCCGCTGAAGAGAAAAATTTTTACATTGAAATCATATTTGCCCGTTCCCAAAAAAGTGTCTGTTTAATAGGGATGTCCGCTGAAAGAGAGTTCACTGTACGTTATTCAGTAAATGTTTATGTTTACTCATATTTGAGAATTAATCGTTAAAATTACATCTAAATAATATTATGATCCATGGATATACGTACCTTTGACCAAAACAGACGTACTAAATAACTAAATGCAACTACGAAATAAAGAAGAAAACATGAAAAATACGAATCTAAAATACTTAAATGTATGATATTGTCAATGATAATTCATATCCTCTCAAAAAATCAATTTCTTTGGTCCATTTACCAACACTAAACATAAACAGATACTGACACATAAGACAGAGCTTTTTAAAAATTATCAGGATAAGATTGGCTATTTCTCTAATTTTTATGTGTCGGTGTCTTTTCTTATGTTTAGTATCGGTAAATGGACCAAAGAAATTGTTTTTTTTGTGAGAATATGAATTATCGTTGACAGGAACCATTGGGGAATGGTGTAACATCAGTTCATCATTATAAGCCGTATTGTGATCCCGTTGTTCTGTACGAGTTTTATTGACTTAGAATATTTGCAGTGACAAGGGATTTGGTGTATAATAATTCATGAGGTATTGTAGTTTTCTTTTAATATTTTGAATTATTTTGCAAAAACATCCTAAAATACCACATTAAAATTTTATATGACGAATTTATTGGTTTTGGCGAAAAGTGCGTAGGGTAAACCACTCAATTATTGTACAGTTAAGGATTTTTTTTCTCTAGGGACATAGAGACTTTATTTTAGACCAACAAGACAGATAAAAATATATATTGTGATGTATTATTGTGTTGTTTTGATGTTACAATATTTAAATTCTTTTGCAAAGAAGTACTGTTTATAAATTATCTAAAAATAGAAGACAATGTAATAAAATCCAATTATTGGACAGACTTTTCAAAACCTTTCAGACACATTCAAATTGAATTGTGCTACTAGTTTAAGATATAATTGTATGTAGTATTGTATTTATGCCAATATTACTGAATTAATGTAATAGGGAATCTTATTTGTGAAAAATAATTAATCTATCCATTAACTAGTACATAAACCAATAACTAGGTAGTTTACCCTATTACCACCCATGTGTTTTTTTTAACTTTGTGATTGTTTTTTTTTAGTGATTAATTAGCTTTAACTATTGTAATTTAAACGTACGTAATACAAATTTTTGTGAAATTTATGAAGATTCAGTTGTTTGTATTGATATTGAATAAATGCAAGTATATCATGTTGAAACTTTACACTTTTGAAGATCGACCTAGCAATGTTTAAAAAATACTCATATTTTGTCCCAANTGCATAATTTTAATCAATTATGCACATCTTCGAAAATTGTTTCCTTATGTTGGTGATTTTATAATATCTAAATTTAGTTTCCATCTTACATAAGTGAAATGCATATACAGTGTACTCTCTCTTAAGCGGACACTGTCAGTCGCCGAAAATGTGTCAATAGAGGCGTCCGCTGAAGAGAAAAATTTTTACATTGAAATCATATTTGCCCGTTCCCAAAAAAGTGTCTGTTTAATAGGGATGTCCGCTGAAAGAGAGTTCACTGTACGTTATTCAGTAAATGTTTATGTTTACTCATATTTGAGAATTAATCGTTAAAATTACATCTAAATAATATTATGATCCATGGATATACGTACCTTTGACCAAAACAGACGTACTAAATAACTAAATGCAACTACGAAATAAAGAAGAAAACATGAAAAATACGAATCTAAAATACTTAAATGTATGATATTGTCAATGATAATTCATATCCTCTCAAAAAATCAATTTCTTTGGTCCATTTACCAACACTAAACATAAACAGATACTGACACATAAGACAGAGCTTTTTAAAAATTATCAGGATAAGATTGGCTATTTCTCTAATTTTTATGTGTCGGTGTCTTTTCTTATGTTTAGTATCGGTAAATGGACCAAAGAAATTGTTTTTTTTGTGAGAATATGAATTATCGTTGACAGGAACCATTGGGGAATGGTGTAACATCAGTTCATCATTATAAGCCGTATTGTGATCCCGTTGTTCTGTACGAGTTTTATTGACTTAGAATATTTGCAGTGACAAGGGATTTGGTGTATAATAATTCATGAGGTATTGTAGTTTTCTTTTAATATTTTGAATTATTTTGCAAAAACATCCTAAAATACCACATTAAAATTTTATATGACGAATTTATTGGTTTTGGCGAAAAGTGCGTAGGGTAAACCACTCAATTATTGTACAGTTAAGGATTTTTTCTCTAGGGACATAGAGACTTTATTTTAGACCAACAAGACAGATAAAAATATATATTGTGATGTATTATTGTGTTGTTTTGATGTTACAATATTTAAATTCTTTTGCAAAGAAGTACTGTTTATAAATTATCTAAAAATAGAAGACAATGTAATAAAATCCAATTATTGGACAGACTTTTCAAAACCTTTCAGACACATTCAAATTGAATTGTGCTACTAGTTTAAGATATAATTGTATGTAGTATTGTATTTATGCCAATATTACTGAATTAATGTAATAGGGAATCTTATTTGTGAAAAATAATTAATCTATCCATTAACTAGTACATAAACCAATAACTAGGTAGTTTACCCTATTACCACCCATGTGTTTTTTTTAACTTTGTGATTGTTTTTTTTTAGTGATTAATTAGCTTTAACTATTGTAATTTAAACGTACGTAATACAAATTTTTGTGAAATTTATGAAGATTCAGTTGTTTGTATTGATATTGAATAAATGCAAGTATATCATGTTGAAACTTTACACTTTTGAAGATCGACCTAGCAATGTTTAAAAAATACTCATATTTTGTCCCAATGATTTATTTTGACTATTGTTATAATCTATTATTCTTAAACTTTTTCTATGGGTGGAGATTTTTTGAATAATTCAAAAAAGTATTCCTTCTTATATGTATGTGTAAAAGTCATTAGTAGAAATCGTCTTCAATTACTAAATATTCTATTTTTTGATTTTGAACCCGAGTAACACTAATTTTGAATTTGTTAATTGGAAAAAATCAAACCAAAAAAATTACTTTAAAACCCCAAAATACACTATTTGAGGCAGAAACAAATTACAGAACATTCTACAAGAATTTATAAAATTCTGAAAATTTTAGAAAAATCAGTTTTGAAATTATTGATTAAAATATCGTAAACTTAATGCCGATTTATACACAACCGTCAATTACAGTGACGTGACTGATTCGTGCTAGCACCGGCAAAACAAAAAGTATTTATTAGAGCATTTCCACAGTGCCGTCTATATTTGATCAGTGCAAGCACGGACCGGTCACGTCACAGTTGTATGTAAATCAACCTTTACACTTGATTTTAGAACGTCAGTATTTTTTTACTTATTCTGTGTACATACATACAATGTATTAGTAGATAATGCACCAAAACCCGCCTTATACATATAATATATATATTATATACTCATATTTATGATACATTTTTTATTTCACGTTACGAGTTCTATTGTTTTATACCATTATTTTGTGATATCCATTAACCTTAGCCTGGAACACAATGAAGTTTCACATAAAAGCCACTCTTTTGATATCGATAGGTTTTTCTGAAATACAAGTATATTAATCTAGTCCTAATGACATGGATATAATCAAGAAATCAATCATTTTTCAATATAGAGGTACATTGAAAAATATCCCACATTAATTTTCTTGAATTTTTCGATTGTTTTTTGTAATTCATTGTTTTAATAAAATAGATATTTTATGCACTTTAAAATACACATAATTTTTGAGAAATGTTCTTAATTCTTTTTAAATTCTTAATAATCTTCTTAACATCCTTTTATAGTCGTAAAATGTCATGAACTGTGATATTAATCTTGTCTTTTATGATTAAAGCCTGGCTTAAGTATACATGTAGAAGGATTTCTTTTACTAACACCGTTTTAAAATTTATAAAGCGAGAATGAACCATTACTCTAGCACCATATGGAAAGCATTTGAAAATATGAGTCCCTGGAAAGTGCTGTGAAGCAGGTACGAAACGAAACAAACGTGAACTCCATAATCGAAATATAAAAATCAATTGGCTTACGGAAAATATAGAATAGAAAATACTTTGTCATAAAAGTGAGAAAAATTGATGTATTTTTGGAAGGAATCGTTTTCATCTCTTCAGATTGTTTCTAAATATTAAACACCTTGTTTTTGGAAAAGGATAGGACAGCAAAGTTTTCTGTTTTATTTCTGCATAAAATGTCCTTCGTTTAAAGCCTTGTACATATTTTACATAATACCATCCTGTATAACTTAAAAGGGCGGCCTCGAGTAGTAAATTCTGAACAAAGCCTCCTATGGGTTTGTTCTTAAACGAAGCGAAGCTTCACAGCGCTTTACCGGGAGTCACTTCTAAATGGCGATTTAAACAGAATTTCTAGTTAATTATTACTCATTCGTGTTTGTCACTACTATTTTCCTTGAGAGAGATTGCACAAATGCATCGTCGATGAACTAACTTATTTTTCTGAAAAAAGACAACAATACAATGACGGTTTTTCTAGGAGTTTTTTGTATCAATTCTCAATAACTTGCAGGAAAAAGGAATTACACTAACGTAAGATTGCAAACAATTTTAGCCTTTTTGTGCTTGGAATATGGGAAAACAGCGTGCGGCGGGACCATTAGCACTGTAAATATCCCAGTAAATGTGTGTGGATGCATTAATTTTGGGTGCAAAGCACTAATAACGATGGGATACTGAAACTGTTGTTTTAATTAGTGATAATGTTTGTTTTGGGCAATAAGAAGAGATTTTAAAATAACAGGTGAAATTTTTTCAATTGATAAGCGTAATTGCCTATTTTTAATTAATTTTACAAAAGTTTTCTTCACTTAGCATAACAATCCAAAGCAATGTATAAAACAACAACGTTGTTTTATACATTGTTTAAGAAATCATTATAAGGCTGAAGAATATTTTAAAGTCGAAATTAAATATTTCAAGAAAAAAATACAAAATGAAAATAATCAATATTCTTGACATGAAAACTATATTTAAAAGTAAACTTTTATAATTGTTAGAGCGTAAAGTTGCGTAAGTTAAGGGAGAAGTGTGTTAAGAGTTAATGTAGAAAACAAATCTTATAGTATTATATTGGTAGGTTTTGAGCTTAAACAATTAAGAAATTTGATGAAAAATACGAGGCCTGGTCTATAGCAATAGGGTTAATCTGCATAGTTAAATCAAACGAATTCCTAAAAAATAACGTAAAATTCAGCATGATAACTGAATTTACCTACAACACCTGTATTAAAGAACAGATTTTCGGTGCTTGTAGAGTGAATCGAAAGTGATTTATTGCAAAAGATTTTCAGCTCAGAGAAAGGACAGTGATGACATAGCGAGACGAAGATAATTCGATAATATGTAATCGAAAGCTTAAACGCTAAGTGATCAAAGTAATCGTTTAGTTACTATTGATATTAATTTATCCGAGAAAGATGAAAAACAAAATTTAAAGAACAAAGCCACAAGAATAAATGTAATTTGTACAATTGCATTTTGAACGAACTATCCAATAATTGGAATCATGATTGATTTTTTGCTCTAGCATTATATTACTTTTTAGAAATAATTGACGAATCGGTTAACATAATATGCAGTTTACTGTTTACATCAAGTATTGTGTTTCTATTGAATAAAAAAATAGCATCTACAGTAGACAATCAATTCGACTATAATCTACGTATCGTTGTTCAATTTTTGGCTCCAATTTTCAACAGGGATAGCTATGATGAATTTTTTATTTATCAGGATATGATACTCATAGATTTTAAACATTCAGATGTTGTCAACATTAACATTGTTCCATATGTAGACATCGTTTATAGATCAGAATAGAAAATAAACATCATAGAAAGTAACATAGTTCGTTCTTCTGAATGATACTGTTAGAACTCATATACCCTCTATTCGTATAAATTAAAATCTATTTACAATCAGTCATACGAAGTGAAAAGTCATACAATATTCATCTCAAATTTTTTATTTTATTAATTATTTTAACCTATTAAAGATATTAGTTAATGAACGCAGATTAAATTGTAGTTAGGAAGTGATTCTACAAACAGCTACAAGAACTTTATCAATAGGGTGCACATGAGTACAACAGTGCACTTCAAGTCTTAACGGAGATTTCCTTTGAAAATTGTTGAATATAAAATGTATTCCAACCTTCTAAGATGTTTCTATTAAACTGTTCTCGTAGTTTAATTGACAGTTAGAAATTGTTGTACAGTATTTCTCCATTACAGTATCCTATTTGCTTATTAATACCAAAGGAAATTTCATGGAACATAAAGGGCATCGCCCTTAGTGGTTTTTCTCAGAATTAATTTTTCACGAGAAATGAACTTGAAAGTTCTCTTACAATTAGTTAACTCATTAACACATGTACCTAAGCATTTTTCTCTTTTATACTTGCTACTGAATCATTAGTAAATTATCCTTTATCGGTTTAAAGATTAAAATTTATCACATTCCTTTGACATTGTCATAAGATTGTAGTTCTCAGTTACAAGTTCATTATAATAGACGCCCCTAATTACAGTTGGGGGGTGACTTGGGCTTGAAATTGTTCACGAGTTAAATTCAAGAATCCCACAAGTTTATTATAAAGTATGATGGTGTTGAGATTGGTTGTTTGTTTTAGGGGAAAGGGATAATTTCGTCTCAATTAAATTTCTGCTTAATTAGTGACTTCTCCAGTTCTTGAAATTCACTAGGAAATACGTCTTTTAAATTGTTTAAAAATACATATATTGAATAAATTTAAATAATAAAATGTATAAATGTAATGAAATGTATAAGTTCTTGCATAAGTACTTTTCTCTTATTGCGCGAAAAATACATAGTAATAATAACAAAACTTGAAATACTCGATTTTCGAAGTCAAAGAAATAACAACTGATCGCGGTGGTTATGCAAAGTAGTCTGTAAATGTTTTACAAAAAAGGAAAACATTTGAATGCTTTATATACATAAAATACTTTGTTGTTCTTCTTTAAAGTTTTCATTGGAGATTTTTTAATAAATTCTCGTTTAGTTAATAAATTAAATAATTTTTCTGAATTATAAATAAAATGAGATTATTCTGAGGATGAGTACAATAGGTATTTGAGCTTTTAAAAAATACCAAAAATTTTTTTTAATAAACTAACTCTTCTGGAACAACGTCATTTTTGTATTATTCGTTTTCATAATTGTATTCAAGTTCGGTACCCTAAAGGCAACATTCTCCGCGACATTAATCCACAATTACTGGCCTAACGACTCGTAGCTTTTGCATCATAAAATTTTTGCTCTATAAGATTTTTTTTAAATATGGGTTTTATAAATGAAACTAATTTCATCTTTTTCTATGTTCACCGAATTCTATGTAATTTACATACGTGTTCATTAATATTTTTCGCAGGAAGCTTAATTAAAATTATAAAGGATATAATGTTGTAATAATTATATAATTTATTACGTTTAATAATATTAACGACTTTTTTAATTATAGATTTAACCAATTACTATAAAGTGTCAATTAAACTTTTATTAACATGACTATGAATGTCTTGTATTCAAATTAAACCAACTTAAAATGTTATCAATCAAACTTTATTATCCAAAATCAACACATATGTAGAACAAACTGGAACTGGTGAACTCTACATTTTTTTAATATCCAGTTAGCTCTAATTAAAAGACCCTGTTTACAGCTATTCGATTTTTTGTCAATACCACCTACAATAACAGTAGGTAAAATTTAAACTTGTATGTAATGTAACTATTCTATATAATTGACTTTTGTATGCGACCCTTTTAGAGGTGTCAAAAAAGTAAAGAATTCATAGACGTATCGTCGTTGATGCTCCAATATGTCGTATGTCTGAAAAATTTTTTTTTATTATAGCGTATTTATACATTAAAAATAGTCAACAGTCACCGTCTGAAAAACATTACATATGTCCAGCCAGCATAGAAATGAAGTTTAACAGTTATGGCAATGTAAAATGTTTTATAGATTGACTACTGAAATTTAAAAATAAATTATTATTTCAATAAAACAAAAATTTCTTCTGACTTAAAATAAATGTTAATTTGATTGTTGAAATCAGAGTTCTCAAATATTGGGAATTAAAAACAATTATAAAACTCTATATTTGCTCTCGTGAAAAATCACAATTTCTTGATATACGGTCTATTGAAATATCAACTAATTACAATATGCTACATTGAGAGACAGTGGAATACAAAAGTTTACGCCACTTTTGTGCTGTTGCCTACTATTTCCGATTAATTTTAGCATGCTGTTTTCAAAATTGTAAAGATTTTTTTGTAGCTGTTCTAGTTTTTGAAATACAGCTATCTGGTATTATAGAAACGGAAAATTAATATTTTTGTTTTTATTTAAAAATATGCTAAAATGCATAACAATAAATATTTTTTGTTTCCATGACTATCAATACAAAACAACACAATGATTCCTATTAATGATGCGTCAAATTGCACACCGCCTCAATATTATTTTCCTACTTGTGGTCGCTAATAAATATAAACTACCGCAAATTTCAGATAGGAACGACTGGCATTTTTGTCCATAGATTTCAACAAAAATAAAGCAACAATTAGAGTTCAGGTAGTTTTCTTGAACATAATACAAATTCCTTTTAATAGGATTTTTGTTTACCGACGGCTTACTTGCAAAAACGAGTATATCTTAAAAACATAATTTTACAGGATAAGGAAAAATATAAATTTTTTTCTGGTTATTTTGAATCTAAAAATACCAAAAACTCATTTTTGGAAAAATTTAGACAGACGCTTTCGCAAGTAGATCGTCGTTATGTTCCATTCATACATCACAGTAGAGTGATCAGCAAATAAGTAAATTTGAGTATATCACGGAAACGCGAACTGTTGCCTATTTTTTTGATGGTATACATATACATATACCTCGGAACGAAATCGTCAAAATTATATGTAATCAGTCGGCAACAAATAAAAAAATATTAGTTTGTAAACTAGTGTTATCAATGACAACATTTTCTGATTACTCTTGTGGCTGAGATTTTAATATGACGATTTTTTGTTTAATAATCAACAATTTCAATTTAAATTTCTACAATTTAGTTATAATTCTGAGATCAAAAGCAAAATTACAATGGTTACTGGTGGATTAGGCTTTATTGAACACAATTGCAACATTTTTTGGCCTAATAGGTAGTAGTTTTCGGTTGAACAATCCTAATTTAGATAGAAGAATGATAAATTAGTGGTGTGATAGTNGTTATGCAAAGTAGTCTGTAAATGTTTTACAAAAAAGGAAAACATTTGAATGCTTTATATACATAAAATACTTTGTTGTTCTTCTTTAAAGTTTTCATTGGAGATTTTTTAATAAATTCTCGTTTAGTTAATAAATTAAATAATTTTTCTGAATTATAAATAAAATGAGATTATTCTGAGGATGAGTACAATAGGTATTTGAGCTTTTAAAAAATACCAAAAATTTTTTTTAATAAACTAACTCTTCTGGAACAACGTCATTTTTGTATTATTCGTTTTCATAATTGTATTCAAGTTCGGTACCCTAAAGGCAACATTCTCCGCGACATTAATCCACAATTACTGGCCTAACGACTCGTAGCTTTTGCATCATAAAATTTTTGCTCTATAAGATTTTTTTTAAATATGGGTTTTATAAATGAAACTAATTTCATCTTTTTCTATGTTCACCGAATTCTATGTAATTTACATACGTGTTCATTAATATTTTTCGCAGGAAGCTTAATTAAAATTATAAAGGATATAATGTTGTAATAATTATATAATTTATTACGTTTAATAATATTAACGACTTTTTTAATTATAGATTTAACCAATTACTATAAAGTGTCAATTAAACTTTTATTAACATGACTATGAATGTCTTGTATTCAAATTAAACCAACTTAAAATGTTATCAATCAAACTTTATTATCCAAAATCAACACATATGTAGAACAAACTGGAACTGGTGAACTCTACATTTTTTTAATATCCAGTTAGCTCTAATTAAAAGACCCTGTTTACAGCTATTCGATTTTTTGTCAATACCACCTACAATAACAGTAGGTAAAATTTAAACTTGTATGTAATGTAACTATTCTATATAATTGACTTTTGTATGCGACCCTTTTAGAGGTGTCAAAAAAGTAAAGAATTCATAGACGTATCGTCGTTGATGCTCCAATATGTCGTATGTCTGAAAAATTTTTTTTATTATAGCGTATTTATACATTAAAAATAGTCAACAGTCACCGTCTGAAAAACATTACATATGTCCAGCCAGCATAGAAATGAAGTTTAACAGTTATGGCAATGTAAAATGTTTTATAGATTGACTACTGAAATTTAAAAATAAATTATTATTTCAATAAAACAAAAATTTCTTCTGACTTAAAATAAATGTTAATTTGATTGTTGAAATCAGAGTTCTCAAATATTGGGAATTAAAAACAATTATAAAACTCTATATTTGCTCTCGTGAAAAATCACAATTTCTTGATATACGGTCTATTGAAATATCAACTAATTACAATATGCTACATTGAGAGACAGTGGAATACAAAAGTTTACGCCACTTTTGTGCTGTTGCCTACTATTTCCGATTAATTTTAGCATGCTGTTTTCAAAATTGTAAAGATTTTTTTGTAGCTGTTCTAGTTTTTGAAATACAGCTATCTGGTATTATAGAAACGGAAAATTAATATTTTTGTTTTTATTTAAAAATATGCTAAAATGCATAACAATAAATATTTTTTGTTTCCATGACTATCAATACAAAACAACACAATGATTCCTATTAATGATGCGTCAAATTGCACACCGCCTCAATATTATTTTCCTACTTGTGGTCGCTAATAAATATAAACTACCGCAAATTTCAGATAGGAACGACTGGCATTTTTGTCCATAGATTTCAACAAAAATAAAGCAACAATTAGAGTTCAGGTAGTTTTCTTGAACATAATACAAATTCCTTTTAATAGGATTTTTGTTTACCGACGGCTTACTTGCAAAAACGAGTATATCTTAAAAACATAATTTTACAGGATAAGGAAAAATATAAATTTTTTCTGGTTATTTTGAATCTAAAAATACCAAAAACTCATTTTTGGAAAAATTTAGACAGACGCTTTCGCAAGTAGATCGTCGTTATGTTCCATTCATACATCACAGTAGAGTGATCAGCAAATAAGTAAATTTGAGTATATCACGGAAACGCGAACTGTTGCCTATTTTTTTGATGGTATACATATACATATACCTCGGAACGAAATCGTCAAAATTATATGTAATCAGTCGGCAACAAATAAAAAAATATTAGTTTGTAAACTAGTGTTATCAATGACAACATTTTCTGATTACTCTTGTGGCTGAGATTTTAATATGACGATTTTTTGTTTAATAATCAACAATTTCAATTTAAATTTCTACAATTTAGTTATAATTCTGAGATCAAAAGCAAAATTACAATGGTTACTGGTGGATTAGGCTTTATTGAACACAATTGCAACATTTTTTGGCCTAATAGGTAGTAGTTTTCGGTTGAACAATCCTAATTTAGATAGAAGAATGATAAATTAGTGGTGTGATAGTAGCAATCTGTTACGCTGCGTATACATCATTGTAACAAAAGGTTTTTATTTAAAACATTTTCTGTGCAATTATACATAAGAGAGGACAAATATATTTTTAGACAAATCGATTTTTGAGGGAATCGTGTTTTATGTGCGCAAATACTGACAATTGCTTCATCGAAAAACAAGACAACGTGCGTGGCACTCATGATTCGACCCACATCGATTTATATAAAATGGTTTTAGATTCTCATGTATCGCCTTTATACCTATGTAGAATAGCATAGAACATGTCTAACAAAGTTTTTGCTTCATCAGTGTGCACGCAGCCTAAGGGAAGCAAGCAAATAGCGTTGGTTAGGAGGAATATGGAAATAATTGTGGAAATCATATTTCTCGTCAAAAATATAAATGTATCAAATTCATTCTGGATTCTCATTATAGCATATTTTCAAAATATAACTCTTTTTCCTCTGTCTTGTAAATGAGAGACATTTACTAACAATTACGTTTTCGAGCATGCGGAATATCTCTACGTCTATTACATTTTATATTTTTATTATGTTCCATATATTACGTGACGCTCAGTAGATATTAAAGTTTTTTTTCGAGTACATGAAGGTTTCTTATACGTTGTTGTAAAAAGATTTAGTTAAAACTATTCAACTTCAGTAGTAGTTTTTTTTAATTTGAGACCCTTGACCCGAACAAAACGAATATAAACTTTTATTCATCCCAAAGGAGAGCAAATGTCTTTCTTACTATAGAAATAAGTGCTGGTTTGCTGAATATTTGTTATTTCCTAGGTTTTTTTGGCGATCGGGGATTTGCCGCTTGAATGTGGATTAGGGTGAGACCATGATGAAAAATGCGGCAATTCCTGCCAAGAGTGTAATGGAAAATTCTTGAGTTTTTTTCCGTATAACAGCTCGCAATTGTAATGATTTACGTTCCCATATATTTGTTCTGATTTTTATATTGAATAATTTATTCAAACATTTATTTATATGTATATTCTTCGAAAACAAACAATTTTTGTCAGATCCTTTTATTGCAGCAATTTATAAATACTGTATTACAAATACGATAACGAGTTCTGAAAGCTGTGAAGTGCAAGTATTGGTCATCTGCTTCATTTGGCAATAATTTGTTTTGCCGTCCTTGTCCAGTTCGTGTATTCCCAGTCTTCCTAGATTAGTCTGCTAATAGACGATTGAGCTACACCCAGAAGATTTCTGTGTTTTGTGTCTTTGTTTTTAATTAATTAATTAATTAATTATTTATTAGCTGTTACGTATAATTAGTCTTTGCAAACCATATTTTATTACAATGTTCGAAATCTCACCATTATTAAAGTGAAGAAACTATTTTTTAGAGAATAAATCAACTTATCACAAAAACTCGTACATCTTTTGCAGTTGGAGAATCGCTCTGCAACTACCACACTGTACAGTAAATTCAATTTTTGCTTCGAAACACTCAAATATGTATTTCAAATCAGTAATGACGTGTATTTAGCGCAGCAAATGTTTGACCAATAATTCTTAGTTGATCTATAGATTTATTTATTTGAAATTCTTTTTTTCTTAAGTACGTATCTCCGGTTTCTTCAGGGCTATTCTTCAATTATGGTTTTCACTATGAAGACCCAAAAAAAATTGTATATATCAAAATACATATGCAAATTTGTTGATGTCGTAGCCCGTTAGTAAATTTGAAATTTTCTTAAAGATTCATGATAGAGTAGTACAACTCTGCGAATCTTCCTAAAGTCTCTTTGCAGTCCAACGTCAGTTTTGACAGAGTCGGAATATGGATTTGAGAGTTTCTTCAACAGAGACTAAGGGATTATCTTGATTTATTAAGACTTAACAATTAGTTTCGTTTTGAATAAAGCCCTTTTATTGATATTTCAGACTGGTTTTGTCTATTCAGTTAAGCTCTAGTTTCTAAAATGGCGCATCCTTGGAACTGAAATGTCTTATATTTTCTTTTTTTCGAGCGTGTCCCAATCATTTAGAATAAGCAGAACTATCATTTCTATGCTTCTATCGACAAGTAAAGAGATATAAAGATCGATCCCCTAGTGTTTGTGTTAGATATTTATTATACTTGTCGTAACAAGTCCTGATAAGTTCAGTGATTTCTTTTAGTTTTACAGTATTTAAAAACTATAGCAACCCTGGCTTTCTATATAAATTAAAAATTTGACCATGAAAAATCTGATATTTTTGTGGTGTTAATGACCGATATTTATCAATGAAACACACATTACGAAAAATATTATTGTTTGTCTCATATGATTTTGGAATTGCTCTATATTAGTTACATCCGTTGAAGCATTAATTTTTCATAGTAATTTTTCCATTTTCGTCCCTGACATATTAATTTCTGAGTATAATTAGTTTCTTTTACATCAGACATTCATTTTTGAGTTAATAGCAATTTCAAATATACACTTTTAGTTTTATAGATTTAATAAGAATAATAAAGCAATAAAATGTGCTTATGAAAGTTATCACTTCAAAGAACTATACTTAAAAAAGAATGAAATATTTCAAATTTTTATGAATGAGTTATTACTACTAGTAGTTTAATTCGTAAGTGAAATTTGCATATCTCTTTCTAATTCAGAGCAATCAAATTTACATGTACAAAGTTTATTGTATGTTAGAAAAAGTAGTTACAAGCATCTTTTAGTGTTGTGGTTTAAAATTTTACTACTATAATGTAAGTATCATAACAAAATGGGTAGTTAAAATTCGAGTGTGCGCCTTTTTAGCTGAGAAACGGCTCCATAAATCCAAAGAAGACTTCGCCATTTATTTTCCAAGATAAAATCGCAATAAAGTTACGGTTTTAAACAAAATGTCTGAGAAAAGACTATTGACCGCACTTTTAGGTACTCATCTACTTTGATATTTCCTTTGATTTGAACATATATTTGAAATGCTTTTATGCCAAAACAGTGATGCCAAAACGACTTCTAAGGATACACCAATTAAAAGCAGAACCGCTCAGGTCATTACGTACACTTCTGTTTTGGGCAAAACGCAATTTCGTCGCAACAGAAAACGTTTGTCAGAATTTCATGGACAATTATGTCTTTGTGAAGGGTGCTTAAGTATTTCGCCCCCGTCGGTTATTAAAAGCCAGAATAGAATATTAATCGTTAAGAGGATGGTCATTATCATTATTACCCACTTACCTTACATGTTATAATAAAATTCAACATTTACGAGAATTTTTTATTACGATCCATGATATAACGGTCAAAAAGGGTTTAATTTTTCTTTTCTTTTGTGTATTTTAGTGGTCCTAAAATCCTGCATTTGAAAAGTGACTTTTCAAAAGGATATCTGTATAAAGAAACTGTAGGAACTATGTATAATAGTGTGGCAAAAAAGTAACACATTATGCCTGTAACTTTTTAAATAACTTGTGTATGAAGAAATGCTCGTAATAAAAGTTGTTCAGCAAATTTAAAATCAACAACCAAAGGTACTGACGTAATTCTACATTTAAGATTTAACAAGGATTAACAAGAATTAAAAAAGAACTAGATTCTTCATTAAATATATATTTCCAGTCGTTTACAATGATTAAAACATACAAACAATAAGATACTATGCGTTCGGACTGGCCAAAATCAACGACTTTAAAAGATATTTATTGAAAAGATGGTTGATAGAATAGAAAAAATAGTATTCAACAAAAGATTGAACTCACACTCACAATAATAGCATAAAAGCTTTGAGTATCATTGGATCAAATGCATTAAACTAAAATGAATTTATGCGAAAACAAATATTATTAAAAATATACAGAGTAACTACATGAAAATGAAATAAATTCGATTTTTTAGATTTATTGTAATTTAAAAAAAAATCGCTGAGACCAATTGTGTTTACAACAATAGAACCTTTATTCTACCATTTTTAACTTATCTGTGTCATTCCCGAGGGGAATGCGGGGGTTAACCCTTCAACTATAAATGGAACTAAGGGTCAAGTGATACCTCACTTGAAAGGTCCTTACCTAATCTTTTCTGTTGCCCTTTGGGGAGTAAAGTGACCAAGTTAAAAATGCCAGTATAAACCAGTTCCAACTTCCTGATTAAAAAACCAAAGCATATGTAAATAGGGACAATCGGAGTTGTTTCATTTTCATTAATTCACTTTGTAGATCAGCAGTGAAATCTACCTTTCTTAAATTTTTGGATTAATTTTTTTAGTTGTACTCCAACATCTCCAAACTGAAATTTCAAACCAATATCAGGAGTTTTCCTTCAGGTGCTACCTGTAAATTTTCTGAATTTAAAAGACCTGCTAAATAAGGCAAATTTTTAAAAGTAACATATTTGCCTTGGGTGTGATGGTGACACTCGATATAGACCTTGCCCTTCTTCTCTCATGGACAAAATCGAGCTTCCGTGTACAAGCTCGTATAAGATCCAATACCCTGTCAGTAGTTCAATGATCATACTTACAATTAGTTTGTCTTTTATCTTTTTTGCATTATATTAAATGAATTTTTTTATAGTTAATTGTTGAAATCAATTAAAAACTTTGTAATTAATAACGTAACCCAAAGATGTTGAAATTGTGACTCAATTGTGTTCCTAATAAAGGTATTTAGTTTCCTATCATACAAGAAGAAAGATGACTTCGACTACATCACATCAATAATACAGGAAAACAATATTCAAGCTAAATGGTGGTAAATTGATTCAATCATGTTTCGTTCAGCTATTTTTATCTACATAATTAGTCGTGGGTAATCACTTAACGTTGTCTTCGCAAAAGACAACTTTAAGTGATTCAGTTTGCCATAAAACCCCTGAGTGAATTATTGATAGTAGAAATTGGCGTTTGAAATTAAATTGAAAACAACGTATAATACATAGAACGTATTTACGACACTAAAAGTGTTTGTTTAATGCCAGATGTTTTGTTTTTTAATTTTTATCAGAAACTACGTAATTGGATTTTCATTTAATCTAATGATGAAATAGGGGCGTCGTTATGGAACCGAGATTGTTGAGTTTTATTATAACCAATAGGTTGCGAAAAGAATATCGGTATAAAACCTCTTAAATTAAAACCAGCGGATATTGCAACAATTTTCTTTCTCTCTTTCTATTACTCGCTCAATATTTTCTAAATTACAATTCTCAATTTGAAACTTATTTTAAAGTGTAACAAAATAAATTTAAGACTGGAGAGTGTAGTAGACAGCTTTCCTCCCAAAGTGAGAGCCTTTTGAATATAGTTAATATACAACAATAACTTGGGGTTATTAATTATTTTCACAGTGCTGTCGCTTTGGACCTTTGTAAGAATTTGCATTACATGTTTCCAAACGAGTAGAATAAAAACAAATTTTTCTTCGGTAAAATAGAAAAAAGCATTAAACTGTTTCTATTGGACCCTTGACATTGCTCTTGCTGTAAATTTAATTTGATTTATATGTTTTTCCGCATATTTGAAGTAACTTTGCCCATAAATTGTGGTTGGTTGTAACTCAAAGATTGATTAAATAAATCACTTATAATTTGAAAGTTTTCCACCCCTGAAGCATCAAAGAGATGCTCGGATCCATCCTATGTTGCTAGGCCATAAAATCTAGTCAATAAATTTTTAATTAACTACAAATTTTTGCTTTTTAATTAATTAAAACGGGCAATATTAATAATAAATCCATTTTTTTATCAGATGATTTATAGAATATATATGAAAGTTGTCCACTTTGGTTCTCTGTTAAAACGACCTTAGTTTATGTAATACAAAAACTGGCACCGGCTAAACTTGTTTGAAAATCATTTCTTATTAAAGTTAATCGGCTTCAAAGAAGGTGTCAGAGGAAAATTCCTTTTATAACAAAACACGTTTAATGAAATATTTATGTTTAAAGCCATTTACAATAACTGAAAGTTCCACAAAGTCAATAAAAACTCTTGCAAAGACTAAACTATATTTGTCATTTTTATAAAGAATTCCCTCGTTCGGCCTGGACACCTTCAGGCAAAAACTTTTCGGCACATCTCGAGCTAAATTAAGTACCAAACTTTTTAACCAAATATTTGTTCTTTTATAACGTTCATTTGTTCTACTCGGGAAAAAGTCGTCTTTTCCAAGCTAACAATAACTTGAACCATTTATTCCGTAATTTACTACAGATATCGACAACTAAACACGAGTATAACACAATGGAAACCGGGTCACTCCCTAACGAATCTCGTACATTTTTTACAAAGCTGCAAGTTTGGCTTATCCAGGTTTGGTCTAAAGCCGTCGTTTGGAAGAAATTCAAAGCGGATAAAAGAAACGCGATAATTGCCAGTCAGAATGAGTGTAAAACGTTTATGGAATAAATTGAAATTTAAATGTTTCTTTGGATTTAGGCTTTTTGTAATTTAAAATTAAGATTTGTGTGCACCAAACAGTCCGGATTACATTTACAAGCCCTAATTTTGATTTACAGATTATTGTTTGTTTCCCCGTTCCTCAAGCCTATTCGCCAATTACTTCTTCCCATAATGGCATTCAAGGCTTCCATCTTTCTTATTCCCTACTGCCAAGAGCTACTCTCGATTTGTAAAGGATTCCTGATTCAATCAAACTATTTCCTTCCTAAATGCCTGTCACCGTTGTTTTTATTCAATTTTTTACATAAAAAAACATCATATGGAAACGACAAAAAAAATATATTTTCATGTATTTTTTCCTGTTTAAATTGTGACAAATTCGAAAGTTTTGTCTTAACATTCCTCATGAGTTGACAATATGCCTCTGGTGTACTTGTTTAGTCTCCACAACTGAATATAACAGAACAAATTTTTTACAATATCGTGATCTTGTCAGCTCTCTCATGGGAACTCTTGCATTTTGCAATATGAAGTTTATACGACTGAAATCGTTCAGGGATTTTATACTATACATAGAACTTTTGAACATGCAGAATCAGTTATATTCCAAAATGCGCTTTGTTGCGTGATAGTTATTAAAGCGATTTTCCTATTAATATTTTCAAATTATTTAATCGGTATGTGACCACAAATATGTGACATAGTTTTCCGTTAGCTATAATTTAGTTTATGCGAAAGCTCTCAAACAATTCGTAAAGGCATTTAAAGTTTTCGTGCACGTGTTACTAAACTCGCTTCTATTGGAAAAATTGCAAACCAAGTACAATCAATATAAACACTATTTTGATTCTTTATTGAAGTCTAGCCACGTGGATATATTTTTCAAATTTATGAAAATAAATGGGAAAATTGAACGGTTCACTTTAGAAGACTATTTTGATTTTGTGATTACTTAAATTATTTTTGAAAACTTTATTTTTTACTCATCGTCCTACAAGTTTTAGAGTAAATATTTGTATTGGTCGTTACATTTTAGACCCTTCTAATACCAATTACTGGTAGCTAAAGAAAATCGAGGTCAGAGGAATAAAATAACATTTTCTTAGTGAAAATTGGCAATAATAATAACCAATAAATCATTTTTTAGCATTTGTATGATTAATTTGTAAATAGGTACGGGGATTCAATGTATGCACGGATATTATATTATCTGTTTTTGTCATTATTAGATTCTGTGTTCTATGGAGTTCCATATATTACTGTATATCCGTTTCTGGAAGTACATCATATTTCGATTCTGCGAACATTGTAATTTTAATTTTAATGTCAAATCTCATTATGTAATGCCTAAATTCATTAATAACAAAATGACAATAACAAGTTTTGAAATATTGAAACTAAAAGTTATTTTAAAATTTAAAGAATTTGAAAAAGCAATTAATAAAACATAGATTCAACAATTAATTTGACATCAAAGTTGCAAACTATCACAAGGAAAATATGACTGGAAGCCCAATTAGTGCTTGCATTACTTAAAGGTGAAAGGTGAAAAACGCTCTAAAAGAGATAACCTTGAGTTACGTCGACTATCTATATGTCCCAGATATGCATATTCGGATGTGGGTGGACTCCAAGCTAGATAGGCCATAGTCTCAAATCCAACTTCCAAAAGATTATCTCATGAAAAGATATACAGATTTAGCACGTTTATTTGCATTTTACATACCATTATTTTGGTTCACTTTCTATACCTCAAACTAATATTAAAGTATTATGTAATAATTATTAAAATGCAGTATGACCCACTTAAAAGCGGAACACCCAAGTCATATTTTTAAATTTTACGCGATTTCTATGATCTCTTTTTAAATAGTAAGCCATCTGAAACTAAATTTTATGGTAAATTGATGGTGTCTTCTATTGAAAACGTAGGCTTATCACGTCATTTCTTATTGATATAATTCCAAAAGATATTTTTAAAATAGTTTTTATCGCAACATTGTGTTTAGAACATTTCAAAATAAAAGTAGTCAATTTTGTTAAATAACGTTCATTAATAAAAAAATACCAATAAAATACCAATAATAAAATTTAAATTTCAGTTATGCATTAGTTCAAAAAAATTACTTCATACGGTATATGGAGTATAGATAAAATTTATCTATACTCAATATTTAATATTGAAATGAAATTGCATAAATTGGAAAAAAGGCCTTCCTGGAAAGAAACAGCTTCAATTTATTTTAAAAATTAAAATATATTTATATACTTTTCCACAAAAACAATGAAGTGTAAATTGCAATTTTACAATGGACGTTTTATTAAAAATGTAAGTAACTTGCAACTGCTACCCCTATAGGACCATCTGTCTTGTCCACAATAGATAATCTAAAATTGAAAGGACAGATTGTCCTACGATTAGTACGTAATTGTAGACTGTATGATGAATGTATGACCAATACATCATTTGCTTTGGGAATACATATTTTCAGTTCTCAAATCAGACTAGTTTATTACTTAAATATCACATTATTTAGATAGTGAGATCTTCCCAGTCTTCCGTTTGTTGTGGTGATAATACAATTACCAACTTAGTAATTCTGGATAGTTGATCGTGGATATGGCGCGCCAAAGGATTCCGTTCCAAATCAATACACTCTAGGGCCGGTGTTTCAGTTAAGTCATTTACTTCTATATCTAAAATAAGTGGATTAAAATGATTTATATATTAGGAAAGTAACAACAAATTACCCATTATGTAATTGTCATTGGCTTTGAGTGACCTCAACTTTGGCATTTTGAACAAACAATGCGGCAGTGACATAAAACTATTATAAGAAATATCCAGTATTTCCAAGTTGTTTAGTTCTGCACATTCTCTGGGCAGTTTCGTTATTTGATTGTGTGACAAATTTAAATCTGTAGGTAATAATTTGAATAAGAAGTTAGGAAAATCGGTTTTAATGTAAGTCCTTTTTACTTGTTATTGAATTAAATTTTATAGGAAATTCGGGAAGAATTTTTGTAATTACATTGTCACTAAAATCACAACTTTTCAGTTTAGTATGACGCATCAAATGGTAGACTGCGTCCGGTACTTGAATCAATTGGCAATTTGAAAGATCTGTAAACGAAAAATTCTAGATTATATTCTACCATATGTTATTTTTTCTCGTTATGTAGTTGTTCTATTGCTTCCTACGTTAGTTGTATGAAATTTTTAATAGTGCAAGCCCCGTCAACTATTAATTTAGATAATAAATATTTTGCATAATTATAGATTGTTATTACAGTAGAGACGATCGGTTATAACGAACCCGGTTATAATAAACTCTCAGTTATAACGAACGAAAAATTTGAAGCGAAACGAGAATTTCGCTATAAGACCAATGTAAGTTTTCACCGGTTATAACGAACTTCGGTTATAACGAACCATTTACTAAGGTCTCTTGAGGTTCGTTATAAGCGGATATTACTGTAATTACTATTATACATAGGGTGTTCGATAGATTGATACAATTCCGAAAATAGGGATTAAATTTATTTTGAACTTATTCAATCAAACTTACCTATCAAATATATGTATAATCGATTAATGCCCATACACTGTTAAAATATTGTCGTTAAGACATTGGTTTCAGCATCCTAATGACCGCAAACATTGTGTAAAAGTAGTAAAGAAAACAGATTAATTTTATCAAATTGTCATTACAGCCTTCATATCTGAATACCATAAAAAAATCTGTAGAGTTTAAAAAAAACAAACCAAATCATAAGAACTTTATAGTTTTTTTGTTATGCAAAATTTGTTTAATGTGTTAAATACCGCATAGCAAGAAATGAACTAACAATTTTGGAAAAAATGAATTGCATTTATGTACGTCAATTATTTTTCTACATTTCACACTAGTACGAACATGTATCTAGAGTAAATTTAATTTTTATAATAAATGTTGTATCACAAAGGTGTTTGTCGGTTAACTTAGAGTCACCAGTGTACATTTAGTTATTAGAGCTTGTAGTTTGTCTATTTGCAACTCTCACAAAATTAATTGCTGGAAATAATAGTATTCAAATGGAAACTCCTATTTTAACCATAAAATTGCAGTTTGCTTTTAAATTAAGTAGACAATAAAATTCACATTCAGTCATTTTTATAAGCAGACTGTTTGGCTAATAGCACTCCCAGACGATTCGTTTATTTGGTGAATACACGAATGTTTTGACATTTTTTTTAGACATTCGCTTTATGTATATGTATACGAATAACGAAGTTGACCTCCCACTCGTTGCACAAATGCGTTGGAGTGCTAAATATTCATCAAATATATGCATCGTAAAGAACAGAGTAACATACATAGAAGATGAACAGAGAAAATACATATATGAAAATGAATAAAACTAAAACTGTTCAAATAACAGATATTACCTAAATTTTCAGATTCTTTTGCGTCGTTGCATCGATGAATCACTCTCGTAACTGATTCCGCCATACCGAGTTTCGACCAAATTTACTGTTCAACACGTTAATTTTAATAGATTTGGGACTAGAAGTAGATGACGTTTTAAATAAAATGAACCTGATAAATGTGAGTAAGGTTTAATCGTTTTATGTTATCAGTGATTCATTGTTATTATCTGATATAATCAGGGAGTAAATTTATCTTTTATGAAAAAACAATGCAATTATAATTTTATTAATACACGCATAAAATTATTATTTCAATGTAGTGGAATAACCCTTACTAAAATCAAATTTTATTATTCTTTTTCAATCAATGTCCTTCATCGCATATACTACAATCAAATTAAAGGTGCAAATGAAACCTGAAAATTAAAATAGTAATTGATTAAAAAAGGATTTGTGCTATGTAATGATAGTTCAAGTTTCATAGATTTTTAGTAAAATAAGACTTTTATATATGATTGTATACAAAAATGAAAAAATGGGAAAAAAATGGAAAATGGTCTATAATACGATTTCTCTTTTTTCGATTGAAACCTTAATCAAAATGAAAAACTATACAACTGCTGCATTTGCCAAATAACTTCGAATCAAAAAATCGAAAGGTGTTTCGACTTGTTTTCAAGTTTCGGAAATTAAAAGTGTTTCCTGTAATAATGTTTACAAAATATGGATCCATCACTACAGTTAAGGAAATGAAAAATACCGTCAAAGCAATGGATAAAAATAAAGAAAACAACTATCTATTCAAAAGATTTTGGCTTTGATTTAATACTAAATATATTGAGAAAGCAAGTGCTACCACAGCATGGATCCTGAACTTATTCTAGCTAAATTGAAAAAAGTTGAAGAAGACAAAAGAGTTTCTTTTCCTAAAACGGGTCCCACAGACCTCGTACCTGTTCCAGCCACTCTTATTAATATTATAAGTGGAATCTTGGAAATATTAAATATCTTATTTTCATCATACTAATCGCCGGCTAAAATGTGATTGATTAGTTTTAATGCATAAAGTTTCTTGACATGAAATTGTTTTCCGGTTTATCAAATATCATTTCACTCTTAACGTGACCGATCCAAAAGTGTGCGTTCATAATTACTCAACGGCAAACTTTTAGAGAAGAGTAGAAATAATAAATCTTTTCTCAACAATAAATCACTTTCGTCTGAAATTTGTAATTGCCTTAGTATTTTACTCACTTAATCAGCAATTAATGTCATTTGACTACTCTTATTCTAACTGAACGAGAACTTGTTTTCTATAATTATATAGACTACCAACATAACTCGAACAGATGTTTTAACTTAATTAATAATTAAATGTTACATGCTTAATTTGTGATATTATTTTAAGAATGTTTCTGATTAAAAAATAAGTTTGGAGCAACGTTTTCAAAAGGTTAGATTAATTTTTTTCCAACAAATTTTTTATTTTTTGTAGAATCGGTGGCGTAGCTTGAAATTGCACATTCTTACTGTCAATTTGGAATTTCAATCAATGATTGTTTAATTTCAAAAATTCCATTTGGAAAAGAAGAGGAAAGGCAATTAAATTTCCATCAAACCATAAATCGGCCCATAAATTATCAACATCTAACAAATTTTCATAGCGTCCATATCTAATTTTATTTCCCATTAAACGTTTAGATTATCTCTCGTCTTCTGAGTAGCGTTTAATCGATAAACGATATATTATCGACTTAGGCATTGTCACACAATTTCAGCTAACTCATAACTTTAGATTAGTTTTCTATCTCAGGTAACCATAACGACAACCATTCAAGGGTAGAAAAATCATATATTTTCAGGGATTAAGGATTTTTTTCCCATAATGGCTTCTTTTAAGTGTTGGACAAATACTTTTCACCCTATATTAATAATTGAATACAATTTTAAATGCAATATTAGGTAAATATAACTTAATTATAGTACATAATTAACGTTAGATTTCATGTATGTATGTTTCGAAATTTGAATAATTAATCTTCACGGTATTAAATAACTATTTTTATTCAAAATTAAAAATTCACAGTTAAATTAGATATTTTTAATGAATACCATGAAACACATTTAAATGAAAAAAAAAATATCTATTTCTGCTTGTATTTAACAGGCAAATGTTATTCTGAATATTACACTAAAAAAAATAAGAAATTTCATTTTTATGATTAATACGTCCAATTCCATGCAATTGAACATACATGTAATTTTTCTTTTTCATACTGTTATAGTATAAAAACTATTCATCAAAAAAATATGTATATTCCCAAATCCGTTATTCTCCCATTAAATATACTTTCGAAATATGTATTATATCTGCAAATCGGGTGACTGAAAAATGCCTGTAGTTTTTTGTAGTACTTCGACAGTGTCAATACATTGTAAAAATGAACAAATCTATAAAATTAAGCACGCAGAGGCATTTATTAAAGCAGAAATAACCAATTAAATTAAAAAAATTTACAACAAATGTTCTAAATTATTTTCTGTGGCTTCAATGCATTTAAGTACGGATCTTTTCTGGAAAGTGTTTTATTATAGTCACACACTCTTTCATGTAGTCTCATCAAAAGCACAAGTCAGCGCCATTTTCAGCACGTCTACCTTTGCATATCGTGTTCTGAATATTTTTTCCACCATGATTTATCACATCGCATAATCTATTGGGATGAGATCTAGCCAATTTGAAGGCTAAACATCCTTAGTCCAAAAGACGGGAAAGAGCTTCTCGCAGGTAACGATGCTGATTGATTGGATGCAATATGTCCACATACAGACCTGCTGAAGTATAAATTCTTTGAAGCTGAATTGCTGAATTACCCGTAACTATAATAATGCTTGTGATATCCGACTGTGTCAATTTTTTACACTTCTGTCACCTAAGAGCAATGGTGTTTTCTGTAGTTCAAATCTCAATCTAAACCATAACTGAAGCTGGAAAACTATACCCGACCAATGATTTTCGAAGTAATTCGCGATGATTCTAGATATTGTCAAGCAGTTTAAGATAGAAAATTATCTCGTTTTATGCTTGGTAACCGAGCACCTTCGACCGTATTATTCGGATTACATTTCACACGTGTTACTAAATTTAAATAATCGAGCCAATTCTTTTCAATTTAGAACGACACAAGGAATTCAACCTTATTTAAATCAATCTCATAGTACCAAAAACATCACATTATATGTATTATATGAGCAAATCAGCAAATGAATCAAAGATAAAATGCAATTTAATAAAAGGGAGGACCGTGTAAAGTAGTTAAACTTGAATTAAATATCTATTACACCCAAATGTCAAAAGTTTTATGGAGGAAATGTACCTACAATTTTTACGGCGCTTTTAGTTATCGATTTTTAAATACGTTTTCCTGAGTTCAAATTTATACCTGTAATAATTTATGGTACAGAGGGTCACTAAAATGAATGTGTGTTTCGTTTTTAAATCAAAACACTTTGAGATTAGAAGTTTAATATTAGTATATTTTCCAAAGTCCTTTTTGAGGGATCTATCGCCTCATGTTTTATATTCAGAATATTTTTTATCTGTCCTTAAACTATGTATATGTTATTATTACAATATACAGACGATTTTAAAAAGTTTTACAGATAAATAATACGTCAAATTTACAAATTTTGAAGTTACCACTTTTTGTTACGAGACGCCTTAGATAAAAAAAATGCAGACTATCCCGGATAAGAATGCACTTTCACTCACAAGACTTTCGTGAACTATAAGATGCAGATGGTTAAATTAGCGATAAGTTAGGTATTTCTGAGTTCTGCAGTCATGTTTACAAGTTTGTAAACTTCTGAATATTTTTAATATTATCTAATTGTAAGAAAAATTCATTTTCTCGATTTCTTTTTTATTTTTTTCTGATTCTATTTGAAGATTTATACAAAATAAATCTTATATTCTCAACGTAACTCTTTCTTTCTAAAATACAAAATCATTAGATTTTCATTTCAACGTTTCGCTTCTTAGAAACCCCTGTCAACTTTGTTTCGTTAAACAGTTGAAAAATTTCATTTTATGCTTAGTAAATTTTACATTTTATTTCGAATCCAACGCCATATCAAATGTATTATTCATTACATATTTTGGAATAAAAAATGTACCGATAGCAAAAAAAAACAAAAAAATAGAAAAACTGGAACGAAAAGTCGGATGGAAAATATAATTACCTCATCTAGTAGAGAGGAAAAAGTTTCATTGATAATGTAATTATTTTTTTGAACGTACCTCTCCAACAAGAATTAGAAAATAAAGAAGAAATCGTGAAAAATCGGTTTTTCTCAAATAACTTCGGAAATATTTTGAATTTTTTCTATTTGAAAACAAGACTTTCTAGAATTTAGAAAAACGCAACTTTTTTCTAATTTCATTATTTCTTTGTTTCTTATGGTTCACAAGATCTCTAGAAAGTGCATTTTTGTTGGGTCAGCCTACAGGCTCAGGTCAGGATACACGTGTGTTATACCGGGTGGGCCATCGGAAACTTTTCATTCCAGTTTTCTTACGTTTGCATAAAAACATGGAAAAACACTCGAACCTGTCAATTTTTTATTTTAGAGAGACACATTTCTGTTGAATTTTTATCAATTTAACTTGCACCCTTAGAGGAGCGTCACTCAACCACAAAATCTTAAATAGAAACGAGGGTCGAGCAATACATTGTTTTGAAAAGTATTAAATTAAAATCTCTTCCCAACGACAACTACATTTTTCTAATTGAATTGAAATTTCTCGAGAAATTAAAGTAAGAGTTTTTTCTATTTGGAGTTCAGCAAAACTAATAAAACAAATGAAAGTGCCCCTTATCAGTATACGTGATAAAAATTTAAATGTTTTACAATTTTCAGTTCAATTGTCTTGGCACAATCATTACTTTTAAAGAAGAGAGAAATGATTTCTAACCCTATCTTCAATCAAATAAGTCATTTCTACACTAAAAAAGATTCGACACGGTTTTGTTTATTTATTTTTTTAATTTATTTGCGCTGAAACAGTAAACTGACAAGTGACATTTTAATTTATCTTATCAGTTTTACTAAACTTCAAATGGTGAAAACTTTTACGTTAATTTCACAAAAAGAGTCCGTAACGCTTTAGCACCCTTTTCATTTGCGAAAAAACACATTTTTGCCTTTCTCAAGCCGTTATTTAACAAAATCAAGGTGAATCTTTTTCATTGTTTTTATTTTTTTTCAAATTAATTTTTTTTTTAATTTTTTTCCGATCTGTATACGGTGTGTTCGGAAATTTAATGCATTAATTTTAATGGTAGATTCCTGATAAAAATCTGAATAGAAAGTCTATATAACATTTTTTTCAAAAATGCCCCAAATTTAAACTACAGTCTCAAACATCTGACCAATGGGACCGATTTTTGATTTTTTGAACTAACCAATAGGGACGATTGGCACTAACTCTCAAAATGACAATTGATAAAAATCAGTCAAAAATCGCTTCTATTGGTCAGATGTTTGGGGCATTTTTGAAAAAAATGTTTATAAATTTTCTACTCAGAATTTTATCAGGAATCTGCCATTAAAATTATTTTACTGAATTTCTGAATACCCATATACATAATATACATATATAAAACTTTAAGAACTTTTGTCGTATGCAAAAAAATATATTTTTGCCTTTATAAAACCATAATTTAACAAAATGAAAAAAAAAAACTAGATTAGAATTTACCTAACCTTACCCAAGTAATATACCTCACTAATCTTATCTTACCTTACTTAAATGATATAATTAAAAATATTTAATTTAGCTAGTTTAATTGAGGAACGATCAAACAAAACGTAATAAATCCACTTTTATTCATTTTGAGTAAATTGCGAAAATGTTCTACTTGTAATGTATATTTTGATTGAATCGCTTGGTTTTACCCCTAATTTACTATGAAAATTATTGCGTTTTCAATGATTCTGGCACTGTCACTAGATATATTTTATGTGTAAAATTCAGAATCTGTGCTTACTGCAAAAAAATGTAAAAGTGGATTTATTGCGTTTTGTTTGATTACTCCTCAATTATACATTAATAATAAGAAATGTTAATAATTGAACTTAAAAAAAAACGAAACACCTTAATTTATTTTGTTACATAATGCTTCAAAAAGGGCATATCGTATTTTTTTTTGTAAAAGAGGAAAGTCATAAAACGTTATAAACCGAAAAAAAAATAAAAAAAGAAAACAAATGTAAAGAAAAAGACCCACATTTATTTTATTAGATAATGCCTGTAGGAAGGCAAAAAAGTGTTATTTTTTTTTGTAAATGAAAAGGGTGCTAAAACGTTATGTTATTCACAACAAATATCAATTCAATTAGAAAATTGTAGGTGTCGTTTAAAAGAGAATTTAATGCCTTTTCAAAACAAAGTATCACTGTTTCCATTTAAAATTTTGAGAGTGACTGACATACCCGTTAGAGGGTACAAGTTGAATTGATAAAAATATAAAAGAAATATGTCCCTCTAAAATGAAAATTGATGGAATCGAGCATTTCTTCATTATTTTTACAAACGTAAAAAAACTTAAATAGAAAGTTTTTAATAGGCCACCCGGTATTAATTTCTATAGATATAGCATAACAATAAGATTATTAATTTCGTAATAAAAAAATCTAGTTCATTGACTTAACGTTAAATGAAAATTTAATATTCACTTAATTAATGATAATCCCCAGTAATTTATCGATGCCGCTTTCAGATTAATAACGCGCCATAATCATGAGCAAATTCAAAGTGTTGGCAAGGTGACATGCGAATTTGTGATGTAATAATTAGACAACTTTAATGATCAAATATTAAATTACTCAAACTTCATGATGGTAATTTTCTAGTTTGTTCTATTAAATATAAGAATTTCATAAACTTCAGTGCTTCCTCATACAAGAGGACTGCACTTTAAGATAGCTTTAACTTATAATGTACTTTTACAGACGAAAATGAAGTGACGAGTACATTCTATATTGAATTAAATATGCATGTCGAACTTAAAAGGTTTACTAACAAGCAGAAAAAATCCGAGTAAATGAAAGAATTTTAATATAAAACGTTTGTAGAATATAATTTACCTCTTACTAATCGATTAAAAAAGAACAGTCCATTTAATGGGATGAAAGGTTTTACAAAGTGACAATTAATTATTATGTTAACTTGGCAACAACACATGGTAGTACGCCTAAAATTCTTCACATAAGTTAAAAAGTGTCATTGTGGTCTGTTTATGAGTCAAATAAAGTTAGTAAAACTGCTGAAATTATCGCACGGGAGCCATTTATTTCTTTTTAACAATGCCACATGAAATTTTAAAGGCGTTACATTGAATTGCTTGGAAATTTAATTTCGAAGAGTTATTTGATTT
Source organism: Hypothenemus hampei (assembly GCA_013372445.1). Classification (NCBI taxonomy): domain Eukaryota; kingdom Metazoa; phylum Arthropoda; class Insecta; order Coleoptera; family Curculionidae; genus Hypothenemus; species Hypothenemus hampei. The sequence goes on from JABRWK010000064.1 coordinate 236,151, forward strand.
ATATTTTCCCTTTTCAGTGAATTACAAAGATAAATTCTCAGGGATTTGTTATCTGAGACCGTCGAAAATGTCCGAACTCAACCTAGACACAATAACCCAAAAACCTAAAATCAAAAATTGCTTGGTCGAAATTCACTACGACGCCGTAAAAGTGACTGACTTCTTGAATTATTTTTATCTCGATAGCGTAGGTTTTTTGCCCATTTTTCCCCGACCTATTTGGATCGGCATAGTACAAAAAAGATTTAATATAAGTGACGTATTCAACACGATTGCCAAAAATCGTTTCATTCGATCACAATGATTATCACAAACGTGTAATAATATAACGGAAAAATCCAATAGATAACCATACAAATTTAGAAGTTATCTGTAGCTTAAAATTTGATATCTTTTAGAAAAGAAAAGTGAAAAATCGAATAAAAACACTTCTCAATTTTATTTTTCATACCTTCGACGTACTTACAATTTGCAATGCCTACAGAGCGACTTATAGGCTCTTTACTTATAAAATCTATTGTAAGCCAAATAGGTAAACAAATCAAACCTATCAATTATTCATCATTGCTATGAATGAAATCTAAAAATATTATAAACTTTAGAGTAATTTTCTCAGGCGCAAACTATTATTCGAATTTCTATCAAAATTAACTTATATCACTCTATTCGCAATATTCGTTGAAAACCTTTAACTTGTTCCTAATCAATTAGCAACTTATTATTAATATTTTGTTTTAAAGTTTAATAAATTTAAAAGCTATAATAATGCAAACGAAGTATGGGGATATTAATTTAGAATATCGGAAAATGGCAATAAGCATAACCAAGCAGAAATCTTAAATCGGAGACTCGATTTTCGAAAACCAGGTTTGTTTAAGATTCGTAGAGTTTGATTAGAACGTCTTGTACATTCTAGTGGATAAAACTGTCGTGCACTTGTTCAGAAACTAATCGAGAGGTTTTGATTTGACTCTTTAAGCATCAGTAAGCGTTAGAGGAAAATAGCCCTAATTGGTTCCAAGACAAAAACTTCTATCGGGACAAGATTTAGGGCCTATGGGCTAAAAAAGTCAAATGTGATTTCTTGTAAAGTGCCATAAAAAACAGCCCCACGACGGTTGCGAATCTTAAAAAAATGCAATCATGACGACTAGTTGATCTGATCTGAATGTAAGCAAAGTAACCATTTCAAAAAGCTGACGCTCTAAGACTATAGCCCATTTAGCCTTATGGTTAAGCTGACCTTGATCAGAATGATATGTAAAATGTGTGTTTTTTCAATTCTTCTTCGCTGATGTCAATCGTTTTAATAATTTTATGTCGCCCCAGTAAAAAAATCAAATTTCTTTAGATTGAATTCTGTAAATAAAGACAATTAAGGCACATTCTCAAAGAAAAAGTTGATTGAATGTTATTGGAAAACTTGTAGTTTAATACAGTTGATTGACTAAAAAGCTAATCTCTACATCGTGATGTAGAGATTATCCTACGGATACGGTGCATCGTATCCGTAGGATAACAAAAGTTAGAGAAAATGAGAATACCCATTCTTCATTTACTATCTCCTAGATCTCCTAGATCCTCCGATATCAACCCTATTAAGCATGTCTGCAATCAACTCCAAAAAGCATTAAGCGAACATAAACCAAATAATAAAACTTTTAATCAATTGACACATTCGCTATTGTGTCGATAGCGTATCGTTATTAAACTATTTTATAATGAACTAATCAATTAATAATTATGCATCCTTTTATGAAGATTGTACCGTTAAACTTACGAAGATCTGAATTGATTGAATGTAAACAACAAACAAGAGTTATGGGAGTACACTTTTAAAATTATTGTGTAAATATAATACTCCTATATAAATAATATATGCAATATGCAAATTGACAGTCTTAAGAAAATTGCAATTTAAACAATTATTTATTTTATTTACCGCATATTGATACTTTTGTGGAAGTGTCATCTCATGCTAGGAGGAGGAAATAATTTTTAGACAGATTTGAGCTTTTGTGATTAAAAAATTTCAGAGGCTGTCAATGCTTTAGCTGTATTTAGGTAAAAATCATCAAATTTGCACATTCGTGGTTTTGCCATTGGACGAATCATTTAATAAATAAATATAATATACATATGCATATGTAGAGTTGAAATACCAAAGGGGGTAACTGTCAATAACAGATATATTGCAGTTATTTAAGAAAATATAAATTAAACGCCCAAAAAATATTAAAATAATCAATATTTAATTAATGATTATTTTAATATTAAATTCTTTCCTGGGGCATTCAGTATAACATTTACCAGCCCTCTGAAGCAAAAATTCAAATGGCATCCCTTTCGTATTTCCACTCTATAGGTACATAATTGATACCAGGTATAGTGACATCCGAAATTAACAAATACAGACTTTGAGCAAAAGGTGACTTTTTGTCAGTGGACACAGATTCAAAATGAAAAAAGTATTGCTTTATCCATAGGTGAATGAATATTTCACAAAAATGGCTTTATTAATATACATATAGTATACACATAACATTCATTTTTATGATATCCAAAACCCTAATATGGTGCAAGTAAATTATTTTCACCACAATTTGATTATTGTTTGGGAAGGAATAGAGCACGATTATGTATTTGGTATATTTTCCTTTGAAAATCGAGTAATAGAAGACAGACATTTTTTGGATTTCTTACGTAATGAATTTTCTAATTTAACTTCCCAACTTCATTGATGATAATATCTGGATGCAATTTTATGTTTCCCTTCCGGAAGTGTCAATATTAAAACACTTCCAAATAAATGAATCGACAGACAAGATTTATCCAGTAGTAACTTTTAAACTGTGCCTGTTAGTAGTATGAGTTTTGTACTTGTTAGGTGCAGTTTCTTGGCCAGCGAGGTCATCGGACCTTACAGCGATGATTTTTTCCCATGGAGAACTGTTACTGACAGAGACGACCAGATAGAAAGAATCAAAAATTTTTCCAAAGAATTATTCCGACCACTTTACAAAATGCAAAGCGGTCATTTATTAAAAAAATTCGTCTATGTTTAGAACAAAATGGAAAACACTTTGAACAATTATTATGTTAATAAAATTAACTTATTTGTTTACACTATTTGGCGTCATCCATTTGTTATCAGAGATGATTAAATGCAATTAATTCCAATATGAAAATTTGATACATGTTTTAATTTTTTTTAATAATAAATTTTTGGTAATATGGTTGAAGCAATGAAATAAATTTAGTTCACAAGAGAACGATATCGTTATTACAATAATTTCCATTAATTCTTCGCACGGATTTCTAAGCATTTTGAAACTTCAATAGAAAAGAAGAGGAAATCACCATAAGTCCGACAATGGTGATGGACGAGTACTCTATGGACAACATGCGGGTCATCTTTGTCAAGTTGCGATACACCAGTCTCAATTCTCCCACCACTACCAGCATCAAACCATTTGCGATTAGGTCATGCGTAGTTGGTATAACTACGTACTCAATCCACTCCGAATATTTCTAATTAATGTTTTATTATATCTACTCGTAGTTCAGAGAAAAATCGTTCAGCAAATAATTTATTTTCTTTTTTATCAAATCTATCCAATCTTAATTCAAAGATGTAACTCTTACTTTCCAAGCATCTTCTTTTTGTTTTTCTTTTCTTTTTTGAAATAAAACACATTTCTCGTTTGATTACTCTCTTTACCTTACAGTCAAAAAACTAATTGTTTAATTTGAACGGCTACTAATCGTAAGGCACTAAGCAGATAAGTATTTTTCTTTCATATTCCCCAAAAGTCTTAAATTATTAAAAACATATTCAAACTGAGCATGTATTCATGAATATGTTTCTTTGTTGTTGCGGAATACCACAGCTAGGTCTTATGCGCTCAAGTCATTTTCAAGCTATTGCTTTGAGGAGCTGCGAAAAACACGTCTACAAAACAAACATGCGTGTGCATCGTGACTCGTATGTGTGAACATATCTGTATAAGGCTTAATAATTAAATTTCTTCTGATCATGACTATTATAATTATTAATAATACAATCAAGGATAATTATTATCTGTAAAGCAGTGTAACAAGGTAGGTGAAGAATGTGAAATAAATTTATCTCTCCTATAAAAATGTACAACTATTAAATATTATAACAATAATAATATAAGTATTTAATATTATTAATTATTAACAATATTAAATATACAAAGGTGGATTAAACATTTACTGTATACCTGAAATAGGATAAGAAATGTTTATTAAAATGAAAATTTTAAATAGAGCCACAAAAGTTTTTCATTAAACGTTATAATGCTGGCTGCTTTTCGCCGGCAGTTAATAAAAATATTCTTACCCACAATAAATGGTGAGATATGAAAAACGTAAAAATGTGTGAGACTAAAAAATATAATAAAATATTAATCCAGAATTTTTTTCAAATTACTAGAAGCAAAATTTATTTACGACTGGAAGAGCTAAAATTACGTCGACGACGACTTGAAATATCTACACGAACTGTTTTTGAACCGAACTATTTCCAAAGTAGTAATCCTCTCGATATATTTATCCTTCGTTTTTTCACAAGCGTAGAATAAATCAAAACATAATGAAAACAACTAAACGAGGCTAGAAACTTTTAGACAAAAGTTCGTTCCACTTTCTCTGAAGGTGTTAAAGTTTTGTGAAGGCAATTTTTCGAATACTCCTTCTCGCCTATATCTGCTGTAGTTTGTATGGGTACGAGTTTGCCAAAACTAGGTTAATATAATACGAAAAATAATATTTTAAAAGATGAGAGTTTTGCTATAAAAATCTTAACTTTTGCAGGTGTTTACATACATATTTTAAGTAATTTTATCTGTTAAATATTGTTGTTTTCTGGTAAATAGAAACTAGCGAAAAGTTACAAAACAAAAATATTATGATTTTACCTTATTCTCGTGGGATACAATAAAATAGAGTAAGCGCAAACTAAGGACAAAAGTATAATTTATGACTTAAACGTTTTTCTGGCCGAATGGCGAGCAGGAAACTCATGAGATATTTATTATTCTGAGGCCTCTTTTCTTCAGAGAAAAAGAAAGGGAAACCGTTTCATCTCAAGAATTTCTATTATTTGGAAAGCAAATCGAATTGTACTTTTTTTAATTTATCAATTATAACATAAAATACCAATGTCAAAAATACGTAAAGTCGTTGATACTGCAATAGGAAATTGTGAATTGTCAACAGAGCGAAAAGAAATAATTATATGGTTGTTTTTAATAATTAATTTTTGAGAATTGGAAATTAAAAACTATTTATACACATACGATGTTTTCATGAGGTGACTGTTGACTATTTAATGTACATGTAATGTATGTAAAAATGAATGAAAATAAAGTGAGCCACCCTTTCTTGAAAAATACCATGACTGGAGGAAAGAGATGATCGGTTGTTGAATAAGATACGCTGATGTGTAAATACACGAGGTTTTTGATTGCATGATTGAATAGTAAAACAATACAGTACACATATACCATAATCCAAACATTGGTTTTTTCAGACATACATACGATTTATTGCAGTATCAACGTTGCTAAATTAAAATTTAAATATCGAAACGTAGAAACTGGGAATTTCAGCAAAGCATTTCAAAAAATTAAAATTCCTTTTAATAATTTATTTAAAGAACATCAATATTATTAATTTTATTCTCCATACAATATAATTTATTGTTAGTAATTTCTGCCATATTCTTGAAAGGATTAGAAAATTAACGATCCGATTTAAGATATCGTCGAATGACAATGCATAAATGTAAATACATACAAATTGTAGGGGAAATATGACTATACTAAAAATAATATAGAATCTGAAGAAGACCCCTAAGAACTACTACCCTTACCATTATATCGTTTCAATACAACCGGAGTACAAGGCTACAAGTGAAGGATATCGGTGTGAAGACAACATATCTATAAGATCTATTTAGCATCGAATCAGGGCCTATGGAATATTTATTACGTATTATCGATCTAAACTTTTACCTTGGATAAATAGATATTACGTAGTTACATCTAGAATAATAAGTCAAGTTTTTGAATATGGAGTTACACTGGCTGTAGAAGAGTTCGCCAAAGGAAGTGCGGAATTAATTCACTTCAGTTATGCATTAAACTTGAGCCTGCGTTCAGTGGATTTCTGTTATAACATGATATTTACCGGGTGTCTCGGATTACGGTGGAAAAACATTACGACGAGGTAAAAATTTTGAAAATAACAAAAAAAATCACTTAAATATCCGTCGAAAAATTACTAGTTTCCGATCTACGTGGTGTTAAAATTGTTTAAAAAGTTTTTTCTTTTTGATTAACATTTTATAAGAAAGAAATATTTTCTGGTATCTTTATTATGATTATTAATCAAAATTTAATTTGTATTCATTACTTCAACCATTTTTCCAAGAATATGCAAATTAATTCATCGATTTAAGATATCTCATACAAGGATCAGAAAAATCAATCAGGGTATTTTTTAAAGAAAAATTATATTTGTATCTAAGCCCTTTTATAGAATTTCACTTTTTCCGAGATGTTGTTTGGTTTAATTTCATGTATTTCAAACTCCACAACACTGCCACATGAGAGGATTGATATTTTTACAAAATGCGCTTTAAGCTTATGATCTGTACTAAATTTGGTTAACTGAACCAAAAGAATAATAAAAGGAAAACTTATTTTGATTGAAAAATTGAATATCCTGTAAGTCGAAAATTGGATTATGTGACTTTTCATTTTAAAACTTTTACCGTGTGATTAACGTTTGATCACTACAACACGGGACATTCGGTAAATATTATAATGGATAGCATATCACTTATAATTTTTAACTAATAACTAATAGCTAGATGGCCAAAAGCGTGAAGTTGATTAAAAATATGTTAATCTAAATCTTCTTTTTAGCCAGTAAGATTAACTGATTTATCATCCAGCGAACATCCATAGAATATGATCTCATGTATGATGAGAGAAGACTGATTCCATTATCTCATCTTAAATTTAATGAACACATGACATGATACTGATACATGATAATGAACACATAGTATATATGTATAGTTATCATGTACAACTGTCTCATGACAGACGTTAGAAAGTTAAAATATCCTGGGAAAACCTAAATCACACGCATATATCGATAATTTTATTGGCAGTGTATATCGGAGTGTTAATGATTGCAAAAATTTGAACAAGAGGGTCAAATAGTTATTTTTCCTTTTAATACATTTCTCAATAAAAAGTGGATTAATTCTTATTTTTTTATAATAGTATTTAAATATGTATAAAGAAGATAAAATAAATATTTTTTGCATAGTAGGTAGTTAAAGCAGCGCAATAAACGAAGTAGACACTTAAAAAGTATAATTAAATTAGCATAACCTAATACTTTTAATAAATCTTTCCAAAGAGTTTGAACGTGCATTTCATATGAATTTAATACTTTGTTCTGATTATGAACTATGAATAATTTCCGGAATTACCAAACCTACTTATTAAATACAGAGATATTAAAGAACATACATTCAACCAAAGTAAGTTGAAAAAATTATTTGGTTTCCTCTCCTTAGAGAGCCTCATGAAAAAATTATTTAACCTAAAAAATCTATACATATTTAATCGCAAACAAATCAAATCGGAATATTGGATTTTGATACATACAGGGATATTCACGCAAAGTGGCCCATTAGATTATTTCGGAAACCATGAACCATAAAAATCTGAAAAAATTCACATAAATCTTTATCGATCTGATCTACCTTTGGCAAATATTTTTAACTGTGTGGCACTTCCGGTTATACCGGAAGTAGCTGTCAACTTCCTTATTTTCAATGGAACCCCCCATTTTTAATGGCATTTTTGGATTCCTCGTCAAATTCTAGGGCTACTTTATGTAAGGTGATTTACCTCTAAAATTTACCGTTTCCGAATTATTCCAGAAAATTCGAAAAATTTGATAGCTACAGACTTCCATGGAAAGAGATGCTGTGCCCTAACCGCTGCGAATTTCGGGATCGTTCTTTTCAGGCCCAAAGAGGACGTAATGAGCTACTTGTTAATGTATTTCAATTTCAAAAAAAGTCTTTTACGACCCCCAAAACATACCTCCGAAGTTGCATAACTTTAAACCTCAATAACTTGCTTATTTCAAATGGAATGCCCTAATTTTTTCGACGGCATCGTGTTCACAATTCAAAAATCTACAACTTTTATTAACATTACCCTATCCCTAAATGCAGCCGTTTATTAGTTACTTAAAGTTGCTTTTTGGGTTCAGGAATAACAACCCTTACGGTAGTTTCCTCGGTGACGTATAACGGGTGTTCAATAAATCACCTTACATAAAGTGGCCCTAGAATTTGACGAGGAATCCAAAAATGCCATTAAAAATGGGGGGTTCCATTTAAAATAAAGAAGTTGACAGCTACTTCCGGTACAACCGAAAATGCCACAAAGTTGAAAATATTTGCCAAAGGTAGATCAAGTCGATAAAGATTTATGTGAATTTTCTCAGATTTTTATGGTTCATGGTTTCCGAAATAATCTCATGGGTCACTTTGCGTGAATATCCCTGTATTTTGTACTTATTATTGATCTCTGATGTTTCTCAGAGAGAAATTAGAAAATGAATAATAATTTTTATTAAACAACATATTAAAACAGAAATAGCAGAAAAAGTAAATAAGAATTTATATATAAAAAGTGTTAAAAATTTCAAAGTGATTGGTCAACTGATTAAATTTTAGATAATTTGGGTATATTTCTTAATATTATGTTTATATCTAAACGTTTAGCTTTAATTAAATTTTGCCTTCCATATGGATCAGTAAAAATATTAATATGCAACAGTAATTCTATTTCCATAAACGGATGATTAAATTTGTTTTACCATAAACATTGTGGTTAACACTACTGCAACAGCCATAAATATTTTATAAACCTATAATGTTCGAAATGCAAGTTAGAAGTTAGTTGTACGCTATTAACATACTCAGAATTTATATGTACATTTGTTGCAGATTATTTCAAGAAAAGTGAACTAAATTATTACAAGAAAATATAAAATTAACAAATTAAATAATGTTCGAACATTTAAATTTTTTTAAAAAGGGATGAAGTCAGACTTTAAAACTTATAAGTAATTTGTGGTGGAGCATGAAAATGAATCATCTCATTAATAAGTAGTTTGACTAAATTTAGATTTTTAATTAAGTTAAGAGCAAAAGTCTTTTATGTTTTCCAACGTCTAGACAAAATTTTGTATTGTTTACCATTTTGACTCATTACAATTTTTATAACATTCAGATTATTAATCTTAATATTTATTTCATTATCCCATTGAATTTTATTATTACTATACGTCAGCGGTTGTCAACCATTTTCAGAGTAGGGAATTTCTATGAATGCTAAAATTTTTTATGGTACTCTTCTTTAAGGAAAATTAATCTGAAGGTAGTAAAATAATATTTTTACTTCAATGTATTTTTATAGTAAATATAAAAACAAACACGATTTTAATAAATTTAAATATTATAGCACTATTGACATATTAAAAAAGCAATTAATGGGTCGTATGAATAAAATGAAGCAAATGCTTCTACTTTAACTTTTCGGGAGAAATATTTCCATCCTTATGTAGCAATTTATATAGAATGGATCGATATTGAAAAATTTCTCTCAAAATCTTGAAGTAAAAGCATTTGCTTCGTTTTATACATACTACCCAATGAATTAAAAATCTGTATAAGATTCGCATACATTTGTTCTGGATATTTTATTAACATCAAATAATTTCCGGAATAATGCGGAAATGCGCAACCTACACAATCATTTACTATAGCTTTATTCTCATTAGGGCACACCCACTCACAACTTCTTTCTAGTTACTACAGGTAAAAAGGTACAAAGCACGTATGTTGTATAACAATTTTTTAATTCTTATTTCATGGATTCATAAGCATGAAAGGTGGATATTAAACATACTTTCACAATTCGCTCAGTAAATTAAACTTTTTTTTTTAATTTTTCAACAGAAACAACTTATGAAACCTTGAGAATTTCGCGAAAAACCGGAATCTCCGATTTGGTTGACGACTGCTGATCTACACTCTTCAAACAAATATAACAGATAACATGTTAACCAGCAATCCTAGTTTCCTTTATTTATAAAGTTTATGAGAATTGACGGGTTTACCGGAAAAATAATATTTGCAATTCTTTTTTTATTTTAGTCTATTTTAATCTACTAATCACAACATTACCAACTCGATTTCAACGAAATTTTCTTAACTAAAAAATTATTCTAAATTTTTAAATTTCGACTTCATATGAAGGGTAATGGAAAAGAACCAGATGTCCATATTTGGTTGAAAATGAGTTAACTGGTGCAAACTGTTCCAAAACGCAGGTCCTATGCAATGTTGAGTAAGAAACTGTGATTAGAAATCGACAGTGTTCCTACAATTTCATGTTTTTATTCTGGCATACGGCAATAACAACATGACATTTTTGTTATAAATATACTGATTTCTTGAAAAGTTGATTTTGTGACATCGTTGGTTTTATTCCCTTACCCTTCATATTCAATTGATTAATAATGCTGTTACTCAATTGCTGAAACCACTTAAAGCCTCCAGTTGGTTTATACTTAATTACGGCTTTTTGTGTAGTGGAACATATGTGACTCCGGAGTTTCTTTCACATAAATTCCAAAATGCACCTGAGAAAGTTTCCACATACAGGTAATAATTAGATACGAAATGGCTTCGCTTTTTAGTTCTGTCTTTCTATAATAAATATCCACAAAGGTGTATTCGTGTTTCAAATATAATAGTGAATTTTGACAAAAAGTACTTCACATAACCATTATTTCCATGACAATGGATTCACTACATTGTAAAACTTTTAGAGTAATCTTCGTCTTGATTAACAATTAATTAAGCAATTGTAAACTCTGTGCTCTTACTTTTGTGAACTTTTCTTTTATTTGAATACTGAAAATGTAAAATCTCTTAACTAATTTCAATAATTATACTGAATAGCTTTAATTCTCTTTATCTGTTCTGTAACATGCATCTCCAAATAATATTCTGCTTACAAGATCTTAAAATTGCATCCCTCTACTTAAAGGGAGAGGTTAAGGAAAAGTTATTGTTTATTTTGTAAACAAAACCTAAATATTAATTAAACTTTAAGTTTATTCACGAATTATTTCTATTGCAATAATTTGTGATTACATATTTTAGAAATTGATGATAATCTGTTTAATTATATGGATTTGTGTGAGTTAACGAAAGGGAACACCAATGTATATGGAACAGCAATCAAGCAGTCAAATATTTATTTGGCAATTAATCACCTTAAATGAATAAAGTTTCGATTAATTTAGGCAAACATTGTGCCGCTGTTGGATAACATAGTGTCAATGTAATATGATTTGCTTGAAAGTTTTAATTGTATTATGACTGTTTCAGCACTTCAAAATTTTATTTTAATAAATAATAAGTTTTAAAAATTCTTAAATTTAATAAATTTAAAAATTTTTATATTTCTAGATCGTTATTGGCGTGTTACAATTTATTATTAATGTTAATTCTGTTACTGTGTTTAATTCTCAAAATTAGAAAGGTTCCAGTGAAATATTCCTTAACTTATGATTTTTGTAGGCTTTATTGTTAAATCTTTTTCTAATATTTCTTGCTATTCTAAAATTTAAACTCATATGAGAAAAATAAAATAATAAATCAAATCATTAGGGTAAAGGTTCTAGTTGTATAAATTTCAGGCTACTATTCCTAAATAATTAACTAATAATAATTTTTGCCTTTCATACAAAATGAGTAGAATAATTGACAATAAAATGCATTTGAAAATTTTTAGTGGGACCTTTGTCAACTTTATCATATCTATATCCTTAGGTCGTGTGCAACATTCTTGCTTTTTTTTTACTCGGAACTCTTCAGTCTGGACTATTTTGTACAGATCCGATTGTTCATCTTCTGGGGAATCTAGAAGTGGGATTTGATATGTGGAAAATATACCCTTCTCTATGGTACACCTTCATCAAAAAAAGTTATCAATTCCAATATCATGAAGATATTTTTTATAGCCTATCGATTCATCGCTTCTCTGCCGTCGATCCTATTCCAGTCTATACACAGAAATTCATTCTATCTTGACCAGTTGTTTTCCCTTTCCGCTGATTAGGTTGGGAGTTGTGTACTCCAAAGCCAGAACCACTGGCCATCCTTTTCTCTGCCTTCTCCAGCCTACTAGTTACATTCTCTTTAGACTGTGTCACTTTAAATCTAAAAGCTAATTCCATTCCCCTCTTTTTATAGCGCCTTCTTTACACTCCGTTTAAACGTACCCTCATCTTTTCAATCCTGTATATTTTGTTCACTTTCAGTCGTCCACCCTCTGGTACGCCTATTATGAGGGTGGATCAGGGGTGATATTTGATATAATTCGAATATTGTACACTCCAATCCAACGAATGATGCGGTGTTACCTGGTAGAATAATATACCTTGACTTGAACTTGATATAATACTCTCTGAATTTTACTGCTTTTTAGGAGGTATCAGTAAAAACGCATTCCGTTGCCTGGCCACATTTCCCATTGAAATTGTCCATTTCTTCCCTTTTTTTTATTTTGCAAAACCAAAAGTTTTGATTTATTCGAGCTACACGATTTAATTTGATATGGTGAGCAATAGCCTAGCTCACGTGGATTCAGGGCGCCATCTGTTTTTCTAAACTAAAAAGGAAAAGCTCCGCGATATTTTGCGAACCATCACGAACAGAAATAAATAACAATAATGATAATGTTAATTAGAAAGGATTATAAAGGTATTAATGAAATAGAGAAGACCGATTTTGGACCAGGTTAAACCTTGTCAAATTATTAAATGGGGGGGAAGCACTTTGCACTTAATTGGTATAAAAAAATATAACTTATAGCCTGAAAGCCGTACTAAACTTAAACTAGTTACTACACTCCAGGGCCAAGGATGGGCATATTATTCTGTGATTCAACCAACTTTGATTCAGAAATATCTCAGCTACAGGCCTGTCCGAAAAACCTCTCTGAGAACCGATGCTCTCCTCCACAATATGATGTGAGACCCCTACTTGGGTCCTAAATTTAAAAGATGACTGGCGGTTTTTAAAACTAATTAATAAGAAAAATATCCTACCTCGGAATTTGAAGAGAAAAATTCACAAACTTTTACGATAGACTCTTTTCAATATAAAAGATGAATTACATTAAACAATAAAAAGGCGAGGCAAATTAGGCAACGGTTTATATTGTTGTTAAAAATTCAAAGATTCAAAAACAACGATTTTTATAGTTATTCTTGGGACTATCAAAGCTAAAGACAAAGTGACAGACTTATAAATTGTTGACCTGCGCAACTCCCTCATGTAACTTAACTTGACACACAAAACAAATATTAATTACTATTGACAATTTGGAAATATCATTTTGCATAATTTAAACTAATGGATTTCCAACACATAAGAAAAATCAAGACTATTAATTAAATTTGTAACATAAAATATTAAAAACTAATCTAAACTGTTCCAATTATTTTTCTCGAGTAAAAGTAATGAAATGCGAAAATTCTGTATTGACTTAGGACAGATTCTTTTATGTGACCATAAATAAACATTGTTAAATTTCGAATAAGAACAAAATTGAACCGTAACACTTTTTCTCCTTTGTCCGAACGACACAGTCATTCAGTAACATTGATTTCTTAAAATTATACACTAGTTTGGTCAATAACCTGGATGAATTTTGAAAACGTATTTAAAAATGATAATGACAAAAAACCGTTCATTGTAAAATTTAATTAACGACCAGTTTGAGCAATTTTGTAATGACTAGTTCTTTAACTCTTAACTAGCACAGTGATCAGAATCACGTAAATTACACAGTGCGGTCTATCAGACCTTTGTATGTGTTTTTACGAAAAATGCGAAATAGAAGTTTTTCGCATCATTTTCTAGGGTTTGTTTTGATAATGAGGTACTGAAACCCTTGGCCACTTAAAACTTTTTAATTGAAAACTTAATTTGAAAATATTGAGCGATCTATTAGACTGACTGAGCAACTTAAGGGTTAAATAATATTAATGTTTTTCAATTATTTATTTGTTAGAATTTTCATTAACAAAAAGTTTTATACTATGTATGACATTATTTAATTAGAGGTCAATATTGTCTTATTTCTAGCCATTTGCCTTGTTTATTGTTAATTAAAAAAATTGAGTAATATCTCTTTTAGTCACAATCAATGAAGAGAGGCTTAGTAATGGACCAAAAAATTTAAAAAAAATTGAAAACTTAGTTTCAATTTCAAAACAAAATAGGTTTATTTCTACTGTTTTAAGGATTTTTTTATATGTATAATTTGATTCTCTGTTCGTTAAGGTACATAAAATTTTATTGACACAGGGTTATTCCCCTTTCCGTGAAATTTATCCATTTATAAGAAATCTCTTTTTAAATTAATTTGTCTGTTTAAAAATGAATGTTTTCAATTATTGTCTATTTTTTTATTAAAGTATTTCCATTGAACTGTACATACACAAGGCTATGATATCATACATAGTAATTATGTATCAATGATAATTATTTTTTGTGGCATATCAGAAAAATTTTTTAGGAAAAGTTTTGATTCAACATGCTTTCATACGTCATTGTTACATTTTCATTTTTACCATTAACCTAACGTTAAAAGTGATTACTATCTGGGCAAAATAATAAACATTTAAATAGAATTTCAAACACGATTCCGGTTATCCTCAAAATACATAATTCTATTTAAATTTACAGTAAGCTTTTCCCCAATTTGGAATCCATTGTGGCATTATTGTTATGGACTAGTTTGCCAAATAGAAAATTGCCTTGGGCATTATAACTATACACATCCAATTTACAGAGTCCTCTCCCAGTCTCTTACAGAGCTAAAAAGACTACTAAATTAACACGCCCAGTTAAGACGTATGCAGAATACTCAATCCGAAAGTGAATGAAATAACGAGTTTGCTTAAATTATGGGCAATTTTACAATTAAGAAGTGATTGTTTTAAGCGCTCTCTAAGGGGCTCATTATATTGTTATATTAGAGGAACGTTGCCTGGATATTTTATTAGATACTCTAAAAAGTATGTACAGAAAATGAGCGAGCATTGTATTAAATAGATAGAAACACGTATAAGGAAAATGGGAAAGTCAATGAGGCAAAATATTTAACTGGCCTAATCCGATTAGATTCAATTAAAATGTTTTTTCTCAAACTAATCCTGCGGCGGAAAATAAACGAAATGTTTTTGCAGACAATTAATCGACGTATACAGAAAAGTTAATTGTTCTTTTTATCTATCTTGATTCAATTTAACCGCTGATAAATCTGCCAATTGAGTATCTTTTAAAAAAGCACACTCTTAGCTTTTTTAATAAAACACCCATTACATTGCAATTGACAGTATAACCATTAATCATTATCATATGTAAAAACTTTAAAGGTACATTTAATGATTAATAACTCGGAACTCAAAAATAATTGTACAGTTTTCAGGAAATCACTCTATTCTGTAGCACGTAAGCGAAGATATGCTCAATTATACAGTATTAAACGGATTTGCATCGTTTGCATATGAAAGTAGTCAAGAGTCTGTTATTATGTCACTTCCTTGTAATGATTACGTCACTCAAACCTCTCAATTATTATTACTCAATATTACCTTGGTATAGTATCTAACAATTAGCTTCGCAATGATGTTTTCCTTACATGATCTTTATTTTTAGTCCTAAATTTACACGTCAAGATGTTTATATCGTAATTTCTCCCCTCTTGTTTTTATTTAAACCTTAAGAGAAATTTCCACTCCATGTCACTGGGTAAACACTGAATTTCTTTTAGTACGCCTGAATCAGAAAAATAATATATTCCACATTTGTTACGTAAATTAAACATTAAAAAATCTAAGTTTGAAATTTGTAACTTTGAAATGTAAAACTATCTTGGAGGCTGTGGTTGTTCATTTGAGTTCGGTTTGAAATTTAAATAGACAATTTCTCGAGAAATCGTAACGATTTTCGAACTATTTTAAACGCGATTTCGAGTTTAGAATTAGTAAATGTGAAATTTACGTTTGAATATTATTGTAATTGAATCATTAGTTTTAAAAATTCGTTAAATATAGTTTTACTATATCTAGATGAAAATCGTTTTTTTCGCATTTGCATCAATTATCAAAATTACATAGTTCACTGATTTCACAAATTGCCAACGCAAAATTTAATTAGAACATTAATTTTTGTATTAAACAAAATGTTATTCCTCCTAGTTTAGGAGAGGGTTAAATTAGAAATATCTGTGTTAGCCATTCCCCGTTAATTACACAATCTTAGAAAAGATGCGTTTCTATTTTAGAGCCTTCATTTTACACCACATTTGATAGATATCTAAAAGTAAACGTTCGAAATACATGGGAATGAATTCAGAAGGGAGAGTGAATCTAAAAAAACGTTTTCCAACAGACTTACTTTTTCTAAAGTTAAATTAAATGTAGCAAAGTTCAATCCATCAAATACCGCCTTAATAGCTTTTCTGTATAAATTTATCTACCCCATAATTCTTTGACATGCATTTATCAGTTTTTTTAACCAAACTCATTGACAATAACGGATATTAAAGGATGTAATATTAGTGGTGTCAGTCTCGAAAGTAAACATGGCATATCCTAGAAAATCTTCATAATGGCATTGGATACGATAGACATTTGATTAAATTCCAGTCACATTCAAAACAATTGTCAATAATTCTATAAAAATGTAAAAGAATTAGTTTTTTAATACGAGGGATACTTCAAAACAGCGGCTGGAAATGTCATCATAAGTATTTAAGGAAACCCAGTTTTCTAGCAAAATAAGCTCCCACAGAAACATAAAACTGTAAACCTATTCGAAATTCACTATGGCCTTCTCTTTCCATAACAATCCAAATATCTTAAATTATATTATATATTATTATATATTTAAGATATATTATATTATATCTTAAATATGTATATATTTCGATTATTGAGCATATGTATGGCTTTATAAAGAGAAAACTAAAGAATATGAACTAATGAATCCTCTGTAAAAACTAAAAGCTCTCTAGTGAATACTATAGGTTTCTTATAACTTAGTACCCGAAATAGACATCGACCACCTAGTGGAATCACTATCAGGAATACTGAGAGAGTATGAAACTGATAGGAGAAACCCAATCCAAAACATATTAATATTACGTTGATCTTTTGATATTTTTTTTTGAAATATTAAATTTAAACTAACGTTGAGTTGTAAAAAAACGCCTAGTCTTTCTTGGTATTCTTATATCTTTGAGTATATGTACTTATTTATGTTTATTGAGTAAATGTAAACGTTTTATCGGCCGAGGATAGGCATTTTAAGGACAAATTGCTTCTCGTTTATTAATGGAAATCGGTTTCGGAATAAATTTTTGCCACAAAAAAGACAATTTCTTAACTTATTTTGTTTTAAATCTTCATTCCAACTTTACAGTTCAGTTTTGTAATATGTCATTTGGAAATTACATACAAATGAAAAAAAAAACAAGCAAATAAAGACGTTTTTATGATGCATGTATTTCTTAGGTTTCTTTAGCATTTTACCCCAAAGGGCAATAAATTTCACCCACTTTTATCTGGTGGTTAAGTTTGGTTAAACCATTTTGCAAATCGGTGGCTATCAATCCTTCACTTGTCTTCTTCAAATTATTACCCAGTAGAGAAAGCCGTAAAAAGACGAAGAACTACATAAAATGGGCTGGCTATTGATTTCGAAAGTCTATATTTTTTAAACCAATGTAAGAAATTTGACTGACAATTTTAAGTTGAGGTATCTTATGAAATATAAAATAACTTCAACTAGGGAAAGTTATGAGTGCATCACCCTAAAATCGGTCCTATAAACATTAATTAAAATTTAAAACATTCCTTAAACAAATATAGTTTGAATTGCACTAATGAGATCTCTCTACCTAATGAAACTTTAACTGAAAGTCATTAAACTTCTCCTACGGCCTAAATCAACAATTAATTTTACTCCGATTGAAACTTGTTTATTCAGGTTTCAGTTCTGCTATAGATCTTTTTTTTTTGTACCGTACATGTAGTAAAAGGTTTCTGTTCAAATTTTCCGTAAAAAAATTTTTCTATAAGTTTCATAAAGTCACGTTGCGCAACTTCATCACTATCTAAAAAGTAAGTTCACGGCATCTAAGTTGATTTGTCACTAATTTAGGGGAAACAATCTTCTCCAACAGAAATACTTGTATCGTGTTTTTTTTTTCAAATCAGCAATATCGAAGAAAAAGAACTGAAATTAATTTTTCTTTTTCAGAAAATGAAGCAAACAATCCCAAGCTGAATCTAGTAAAAGGGCATTTTCTCAGATAATAGAAACAATCGAATTGAAAGTCGTGATGACCAACGATACTGTTCTACAATCTCTAACCAATAATAATAGTGGCTTTGGAAATAATAATATTTTCGATGCGTTTTCCTGTTTGGAACCTCAACCGGAAAAATCCAACTTTTTCCGCTTCATTACCAACGGAATTTTGTTAAATATCATAGGAGTATTCGGAATCTTTGGCAATATGATTTCTATGATAATTCTGTCCCGACCTCAAATGCGATCTAGTATCAATTATTTATTAATAGGACTTGCACGAATCGACACAGTATTGATCATTACCAGTATGCTTCTTTTTGGATTCCCAGGAATTACTCCTTATAGTGGAGCACTATTTAGTTACTATTACAAGTAAGTATTTTGCCTAATAAGTATTCAAAGTGTTTCTTAATAAGTCTCGAATATTTGAAAGGACGATTTTTCAAGCAGTTTTAAGATAGAAAGTTCTTATAAATATTACATATAATATTCAAACGTTTCGTTTTGAAGATACGGAGTTTCAAACATTTTGTTTTTTTTCTTATTTTTCTTCATAATATTGGCATTTTTGAAAAAAAAAATTGAAATTTTGTACGGGTGTTATGATTTAAGACACTTATAAGTAAATATTATTTACTTATAAGTCTCCATGTATGAGATTTCATACATGGAGTTTTTTTTTCAGGGGACATGATTTCTTTAGTTCACTAGATTTTCTTTACGACGGCCCAGACCTTTTTAATTTCTGGAATAGAGATCCTTATATTTTTTGATAATTTTTGTTATCTTACTTTTTTTGATATCTGTTATCATTTTCAAACTATTTACCAAAATACCATTATCAGTGCAGGCACAAAACCTAATTATTTTTTATTCACTTTGACTATATGTATAGATAAGTTTTAAGCGTTAACGCTAGATATTTTCCACATTTTGGTATGGGAAATTCTTGTGAATAATTTATTATATCGNTTGATTCTCTGTTCGTTAAGGTACATAAAATTTTATTGACACAGGGTTATTCCCCTTTCCGTGAAATTTATCCATTTATAAGAAATCTCTTTTTAAATTAATTTGTCTGTTTAAAAATGAATGTTTTCAATTATTGTCTATTTTTTTATTAAAGTATTTCCATTGAACTGTACATACACAAGGCTATGATATCATACATAGTAATTATGTATCAATGATAATTATTTTTTGTGGCATATCAGAAAAATTTTTTAGGAAAAGTTTTGATTCAACATGCTTTCATACGTCATTGTTACATTTTCATTTTTACCATTAACCTAACGTTAAAAGTGATTACTATCTGGGCAAAATAATAAACATTTAAATAGAATTTCAAACACGATTCCGGTTATCCTCAAAATACATAATTCTATTTAAATTTACAGTAAGCTTTTCCCCAATTTGGAATCCATTGTGGCATTATTGTTATGGACTAGTTTGCCAAATAGAAAATTGCCTTGGGCATTATAACTATACACATCCAATTTACAGAGTCCTCTCCCAGTCTCTTACAGAGCTAAAAAGACTACTAAATTAACACGCCCAGTTAAGACGTATGCAGAATACTCAATCCGAAAGTGAATGAAATAACGAGTTTGCTTAAATTATGGGCAATTTTACAATTAAGAAGTGATTGTTTTAAGCGCTCTCTAAGGGGCTCATTATATTGTTATATTAGAGGAACGTTGCCTGGATATTTTATTAGATACTCTAAAAAGTATGTACAGAAAATGAGCGAGCATTGTATTAAATAGATAGAAACACGTATAAGGAAAATGGGAAAGTCAATGAGGCAAAATATTTAACTGGCCTAATCCGATTAGATTCAATTAAAATGTTTTTTCTCAAACTAATCCTGCGGCGGAAAATAAACGAAATGTTTTTGCAGACAATTAATCGACGTATACAGAAAAGTTAATTGTTCTTTTTATCTATCTTGATTCAATTTAACCGCTGATAAATCTGCCAATTGAGTATCTTTTAAAAAAGCACACTCTTAGCTTTTTTAATAAAACACCCATTACATTGCAATTGACAGTATAACCATTAATCATTATCATATGTAAAAACTTTAAAGGTACATTTAATGATTAATAACTCGGAACTCAAAAATAATTGTACAGTTTTCAGGAAATCACTCTATTCTGTAGCACGTAAGCGAAGATATGCTCAATTATACAGTATTAAACGGATTTGCATCGTTTGCATATGAAAGTAGTCAAGAGTCTGTTATTATGTCACTTCCTTGTAATGATTACGTCACTCAAACCTCTCAATTATTATTACTCAATATTACCTTGGTATAGTATCTAACAATTAGCTTCGCAATGATGTTTTCCTTACATGATCTTTATTTTTAGTCCTAAATTTACACGTCAAGATGTTTATATCGTAATTTCTCCCCTCTTGTTTTTATTTAAACCTTAAGAGAAATTTCCACTCCATGTCACTGGGTAAACACTGAATTTCTTTTAGTACGCCTGAATCAGAAAAATAATATATTCCACATTTGTTACGTAAATTAAACATTAAAAAATCTAAGTTTGAAATTTGTAACTTTGAAATGTAAAACTATCTTGGAGGCTGTGGTTGTTCATTTGAGTTCGGTTTGAAATTTAAATAGACAATTTCTCGAGAAATCGTAACGATTTTCGAACTATTTTAAACGCGATTTCGAGTTTAGAATTAGTAAATGTGAAATTTACGTTTGAATATTATTGTAATTGAATCATTAGTTTTAAAAATTCGTTAAATATAGTTTTACTATATCTAGATGAAAATCGTTTTTTTCGCATTTGCATCAATTATCAAAATTACATAGTTCACTGATTTCACAAATTGCCAACGCAAAATTTAATTAGAACATTAATTTTTGTATTAAACAAAATGTTATTCCTCCTAGTTTAGGAGAGGGTTAAATTAGAAATATCTGTGTTAGCCATTCCCCGTTAATTACACAATCTTAGAAAAGATGCGTTTCTATTTTAGAGCCTTCATTTTACACCACATTTGATAGATATCTAAAAGTAAACGTTCGAAATACATGGGAATGAATTCAGAAGGGAGAGTGAATCTAAAAAAACGTTTTCCAACAGACTTACTTTTTCTAAAGTTAAATTAAATGTAGCAAAGTTCAATCCATCAAATACCGCCTTAATAGCTTTTCTGTATAAATTTATCTACCCCATAATTCTTTGACATGCATTTATCAGTTTTTTTAACCAAACTCATTGACAATAACGGATATTAAAGGATGTAATATTAGTGGTGTCAGTCTCGAAAGTAAACATGGCATATCCTAGAAAATCTTCATAATGGCATTGGATACGATAGACATTTGATTAAATTCCAGTCACATTCAAAACAATTGTCAATAATTCTATAAAAATGTAAAAGAATTAGTTTTTTTAATACGAGGGATACTTCAAAACAGCGGCTGGAAATGTCATCATAAGTATTTAAGGAAACCCAGTTTTCTAGCAAAATAAGCTCCCACAGAAACATAAAACTGTAAACCTATTCGAAATTCACTATGGCCTTCTCTTTCCATAACAATCCAAATATCTTAAATTATATTATATATTATTATATATTTAAGATATATTATATTATATCTTAAATATGTATATATTTCGATTATTGAGCATATGTATGGCTTTATAAAGAGAAAACTAAAGAATATGAACTAATGAATCCTCTGTAAAAACTAAAAGCTCTCTAGTGAATACTATAGGTTTCTTATAACTTAGTACCCGAAATAGACATCGACCACCTAGTGGAATCACTATCAGGAATACTGAGAGAGTATGAAACTGATAGGAGAAACCCAATCCAAAACATATTAATATTACGTTGATCTTTTGATATTTTTTTTTGAAATATTAAATTTAAACTAACGTTGAGTTGTAAAAAAACGCCTAGTCTTTCTTGGTATTCTTATATCTTTGAGTATATGTACTTATTTATGTTTATTGAGTAAATGTAAACGTTTTATCGGCCGAGGATAGGCATTTTAAGGACAAATTGCTTCTCGTTTATTAATGGAAATCGGTTTCGGAATAAATTTTTGCCACAAAAAAGACAATTTCTTAACTTATTTTGTTTTAAATCTTCATTCCAACTTTACAGTTCAGTTTTGTAATATGTCATTTGGAAATTACATACAAATGAAAAAAAAAACAAGCAAATAAAGACGTTTTTATGATGCATGTATTTCTTAGGTTTCTTTAGCATTTTACCCCAAAGGGCAATAAATTTCACCCACTTTTATCTGGTGGTTAAGTTTGGTTAAACCATTTTGCAAATCGGTGGCTATCAATCCTTCACTTGTCTTCTTCAAATTATTACCCAGTAGAGAAAGCCGTAAAAAGACGAAGAACTACATAAAATGGGCTGGCTATTGATTTCGAAAGTCTATATTTTTTAAACCAATGTAAGAAATTTGACTGACAATTTTAAGTTGAGGTATCTTATGAAATATAAAATAACTTCAACTAGGGAAAGTTATGAGTGCATCACCCTAAAATCGGTCCTATAAACATTAATTAAAATTTAAAACATTCCTTAAACAAATATAGTTTGAATTGCACTAATGAGATCTCTCTACCTAATGAAACTTTAACTGAAAGTCATTAAACTTCTCCTACGGCCTAAATCAACAATTAATTTTACTCCGATTGAAACTTGTTTATTCAGGTTTCAGTTCTGCTATAGATCTTTTTTTTTGTACCGTACATGTAGTAAAAGGTTTCTGTTCAAATTTTCCGTAAAAAAATTTTTCTATAAGTTTCATAAAGTCACGTTGCGCAACTTCATCACTATCTAAAAAGTAAGTTCACGGCATCTAAGTTGATTTGTCACTAATTTAGGGGAAACAATCTTCTCCAACAGAAATACTTGTATCGTGTTTTTTTTTCAAATCAGCAATATCGAAGAAAAAGAACTGAAATTAATTTTCTTTTTCAGAAAATGAAGCAAACAATCCCAAGCTGAATCTAGTAAAAGGGCATTTTCTCAGATAATAGAAACAATCGAATTGAAAGTCGTGATGACCAACGATACTGTTCTACAATCTCTAACCAATAATAATAGTGGCTTTGGAAATAATAATATTTTCGATGCGTTTTCCTGTTTGGAACCTCAACCGGAAAAATCCAACTTTTTCCGCTTCATTACCAACGGAATTTTGTTAAATATCATAGGAGTATTCGGAATCTTTGGCAATATGATTTCTATGATAATTCTGTCCCGACCTCAAATGCGATCTAGTATCAATTATTTATTAATAGGACTTGCACGAATCGACACAGTATTGATCATTACCAGTATGCTTCTTTTTGGATTCCCAGGAATTACTCCTTATAGTGGAGCACTATTTAGTTACTATTACAAGTAAGTATTTTGCCTAATAAGTATTCAAAGTGTTTCTTAATAAGTCTCGAATATTTGAAAGGACGATTTTTCAAGCAGTTTTAAGATAGAAAGTTCTTATAAATATTACATATAATATTCAAACGTTTCGTTTTGAAGATACGGAGTTTCAAACATTTTGTTTTTTTCTTATTTTTCTTCATAATATTGGCATTTTTGAAAAAAAAAATTGAAATTTTGTACGGGTGTTATGATTTAAGACACTTATAAGTAAATATTATTTACTTATAAGTCTCCATGTATGAGATTTCATACATGGAGTTTTTTTTTCAGGGGACATGATTTCTTTAGTTCACTAGATTTTCTTTACGACGGCCCAGACCTTTTTTAATTTCTGGAATAGAGATCCTTATATTTTTTGATAATTTTTGTTATCTTACTTTTTTTGATATCTGTTATCATTTTCAAACTATTTACCAAAATACCATTATCAGTGCAGGCACAAAACCTAATTATTTTTTATTCACTTTGACTATATGTATAGATAAGTTTTAAGCGTTAACGCTAGATATTTTCCACATTTTGGTATGGGAAATTCTTGTGAATAATTTATTATATCGATACCACATTCAGAGTACAAGCACTTCTCTCTAATATCTTCACACTGCGTATTAACTTTTGTTAATGGTTTTGTCAATTATCTTTTCGTTTTCGACCACCATATTTATAAGAACTGTCTATCTTAAAATTACTTGTAAAAGTTATTCTGTAAAATATGGGATATTTATTTAAAAAATACCCTGTATAAAACGTTAAAATTATAAAAATTCTCATGTTTTTTAGAGTTTATCCTCATATAGCAGTTGTGGTGTATCCATTAGCTACAGTAGCCCAAACGGCATCAGTTTATCTGACCATCACAGTATCTTTAGAAAGATATGTAGCTGTATGTCATCCATTGAGGGCGAGATCCTTGTGTACTTACGGAAGAGCAAGGATTTACGTGATCGTAATAGTAGTTTTTTCCACCCTCTACAATATTCCTAGATTATGGGAGGGTAAAATCCAGGCGGAATGGTCGCCCCGACACAATACTACTATCTATTGTCCAACGCCTTCGAAATTTCGAGAAGATGAATATTATCGAACAGTATATATTCATTGGCTCTATTTGATCTGCATGTATTTAGTACCCTTTCTTTCCCTTGCCATTTTGAATGCTGCAATATATAGACAGGTAAGATATTATTGTTTCATTTTAAAAAGAATTTCATTACATTTACCGTTTTGTAACCTTTTAAACATACAATAAAAAATTGAAAAGGTTTTTCATCGTAAAACAATATTTACGATTAGCAACTTGTAAGTCCTACCGCATAAGTAAAACCTTCAAATCTTGCCATAATGACAAATTTATTCTTTTACTAATAACAATTAATTATATTTCTTGTTTATTCCGCAAATGAAACTGGTTTGCTGTAAACACGACGGGACAGAAATATTTAAGGGTTCATTTACCTCACAGTCCAAAGACGGGGCTCAATTGAAGGCGAGACGTAAGAGTGATTTTTCTTTGTCATTAAAACAATTAAATGTTTCTTTGACCTTCTTGAATGTTACGATTAGATTGTGATAAAAATACGAACATAAGAAGTTTGTCGGGAACTGCATATAACAGGAAAATAAATAAAACCACGTCGAATATTAAAATTTATGTTTCAATATTTTTCTAACTTTTTCAGCTTGTATTGATTTGCACAGGTCGGTCATCTAGTAGCATAGAAAGTTGACATTTTTGGTTAATGTTTTGAAAAATAACAAGCATACCTATTGAAAAATATAAATTTCTTACATGTATTTTCCAATGAACAGTTAAAATTTTTGATTTTATTAATAGTCAGTAATATTTAATTTGGATTTAAATTACATAAAATCACAATTCTGCATTTTACAATAGAATAAATTAAAAAAAAATAACTGTTATAATAATGATTATTAACGAGTCATCGGACTTATCAATAGTTTCGCTGACATTTCGAATAAATAGCGATCCTATTGTTTATTACGAAGAAAAATCCTTTGGGAATGCAATCGGTTTTAGCTCGACCACGACATTTCTGCAAGTGGATTTGACTGCTTTTAAATTATAGTTCGAATTGAATTTTATTAAGCTGTCTCTAGTCCATTACGGACTATTGAATGGTGAGATGGAGCTCAAGTGAAATGACGTTTTTGGTTAAGGAACCAGAATCATCCATCTTTATTATAGATTTCCATTTCAGTTTCCATAAGTTTGGAATATCGGTTCAGTTTTCTCATTCAAATAATAATTCCCACAAGAAACCAGTCTTTTATATTCTAAGAACAATAATGTAGGTATATGATGTATTTTCTTTGCAAACAGTTGGGTGCAACCACCATTCAATCAATTATAATTTAGAATACAATTCTTAAAAAAAAGGTAGAATAATTATTTCTTAGATTTGTAGTCATACTTATAACAAGAATATGTACGATAAGGATATTAAATTGATAACTAAATGCTTTATATCATGAAAATTTCTTATTTATTAAAAACAATTTTAACTTGAAAATTTTAATCGTTGGTAAAATTAATAAATGACAATTATCTGGTCTCAAAGGTCATGATCCAAAGACTTTTGTACCTGACGTGTCGACAATAACACATTATGATAGATCTCTTCAAAGGAAATGCGTCGTATTATTTTAATGGCATTGCATGAGGGCATGAAAAGCATGTAACCTTATATGCTTTTCGGATGCCGGTTAGGTGTTTCACAAGGTATGAGATCGATACTTTATCATTACGAGAGCTTTTTAGCACCGATATAAGTTTTGAAATAAATAAAAATTAGTATATAAGAACTATGCAAGATTCATTAGTTAATTGAGGGTATTTTATGATTTAAATTAATAATTTTAAGGACATGGTTTATGCGGCAGCCTTATAATTTATAAATTAAATAATGGATTTAAATGAGAATAATAAATCTTTATACATGCATGTACTTAAATTAAATGTCTGAATAATTGGTAAAAGTGCTCGATAGAAGTAACTAAGGCTCACTTCTCAACAAATTTATACTTTAATTGACTTTAACTTATTAAGTTGACTCTTCTACATTTCCTGCCTTAAGAATATTATTTTAAAAGAAATATACAGGATGGCTTATCAAAAATTCACCATCTCGTACTTCTTAGTTAGAGTCTTTTGACGGAACAAATTAAATGACATTGGCACCCGTCGATTGTATTTTGGTATTTCCAATCTCATAGTTCCAACCCCTAACTAAGGTTGACTTTCAACCCTGAAATGCTTAAATGGAATGGGCTATTGAATGATATATCGTTCTAAAGGGCGTTAAATTCTTGTTTAAACGACACTTGTTTATCATATTTAGCTTTCTGGATAGTGGGTGTGTTCTTATGGAATATTTGTGGGAAATAGTCTGACCAATGGCAAGAGTTATGTCGGGTGACTTTGATAATAACAAAGAAAGAATATTTATTGGAAATCTAGGTGGTCAAAAAGGAAATTGTAGTCAATATTGATTCGCCTACTCAAAAGATCGTAAAATTCCAAACGACGGTCATTATCAATTTCATTCAATTTCTGAACTAGATGTATTTTATAGGGACGAAATTTATATTTTTTAATTACTCTTTCTATGATGAAACGTGAAACATCAGACAATTTTCTCATACTGAACGTAGGTTTTATTGCAATATGGCTGATTAAATTCTCACTATTCATTTTTCTACTTTAAACTGATCCCATTTCCTTAAATTTCACTATTAGATACAGTACATACATATCCGTACCTCAGAGCAAAACTGTACTAATTGTAAGTCCAAAATTTCAATTTTATGGGAGAGAGGAATTCAAAATTTTTTTAGACGTTTTGTGGCGTATATATGTAAATTAATACTTTAAAATTTATTTATATTTTGCTTATAAATATAAATAATGACGATCATCTTTATCACTATTAAAGTTTAAAAAAAATTAGGTGAACCAAAAAACCGGAAAAGTGAAATTTTGGACTTAGTACCTAACTTTTTGTTCTGAGATACGGATATGTAATTGAGAGATAATTATTTAGCTGGATACGTTTAGTTGAATATTTAAGCTGTAGCTATCATTATTTTTGAAAAAAAGACACAATTTCAATTCTTTTCTGCAATGAAGTAGGGCTTCTAAAAACATTTAATAAACTAAAACCTTTGATAGGTAGATTTGCTACTTAGAACTTTCTGCCATTATTAACTAGCTATCATTGGAAAACGAATTTAACACCGTTTAAAAGAACATACAACTTGAAACCCTATTCAATTTCGAATTTCACTGCTGAAAATTACACCCGGTTAGTACTTGGAGCCAAGGGATTGGAAATAAAAAAAAATGTACATCCTTTAAAAGTAATATCGACAGGTCCGAGCGTTTTTTTTTGGGACTTTCGCTGAAATAATTTAGATAATTTATTTTTAAACTGTGAAATAAAGTCGTTTAATTGAAACAGGATCGTGAAGACTTTGTGTTTTCTCTTAATTCCTTTATCTTAAAAAGACTTTTTACCAAGAGATTTATCTTATTGAACTCACCTCTATCTATAAATAAGTTTACTTAACTCTTTAACTCAATCACTGAGTAACCCAATTTTAGATGTCCAGAGTGNTACGATTAGATTGTGATAAAAATACGAACATAAGAAGTTTGTCGGGAACTGCATATAACAGGAAAATAAATAAAACCACGTCGAATATTAAAATTTATGTTTCAATATTTTTCTAACTTTTTCAGCTTGTATTGATTTGCACAGGTCGGTCATCTAGTAGCATAGAAAGTTGACATTTTTGGTTAATGTTTTGAAAAATAACAAGCATACCTATTGAAAAATATAAATTTCTTACATGTATTTTCCAATGAACAGTTAAAATTTTTGATTTTATTAATAGTCAGTAATATTTAATTTGGATTTAAATTACATAAAATCACAATTCTGCATTTTACAATAGAATAAATTAAAAAAAAAAATAACTGTTATAATAATGATTATTAACGAGTCATCGGACTTATCAATAGTTTCGCTGACATTTCGAATAAATAGCGATCCTATTGTTTATTACGAAGAAAAATCCTTTGGGAATGCAATCGGTTTTAGCTCGACCACGACATTTCTGCAAGTGGATTTGACTGCTTTTAAATTATAGTTCGAATTGAATTTTATTAAGCTGTCTCTAGTCCATTACGGACTATTGAATGGTGAGATGGAGCTCAAGTGAAATGACGTTTTTGGTTAAGGAACCAGAATCATCCATCTTTATTATAGATTTCCATTTCAGTTTCCATAAGTTTGGAATATCGGTTCAGTTTTCTCATTCAAATAATAATTCCCACAAGAAACCAGTCTTTTATATTCTAAGAACAATAATGTAGGTATATGATGTATTTTCTTTGCAAACAGTTGGGTGCAACCACCATTCAATCAATTATAATTTAGAATACAATTCTTAAAAAAAAAGGTGAATAATTATTTCTTAGATTTGTAGTCATACTTATAACAAGAATATGTACGATAAGGATATTAAATTGATAACTAAATGCTTTATATCATGAAAATTTCTTATTTATTAAAAACAATTTTAACTTGAAAATTTTAATCGTTGGTAAAATTAATAAATGACAATTATCTGGTCTCAAAGGTCATGATCCAAAGACTTTTGTACCTGACGTGTCGACAATAACACATTATGATAGATCTCTTCAAAGGAAATGCGTCGTATTATTTTAATGGCATTGCATGAGGGCATGAAAAGCATGTAACCTTATATGCTTTTCGGATGCCGGTTAGGTGTTTCACAAGGTATGAGATCGATACTTTATCATTACGAGAGCTTTTTAGCACCGATATAAGTTTTGAAATAAATAAAAATTAGTATATAAGAACTATGCAAGATTCATTAGTTAATTGAGGGTATTTTATGATTTAAATTAATAATTTTAAGGACATGGTTTATGCGGCAGCCTTATAATTTATAAATTAAATAATGGATTTAAATGAGAATAATAAATCTTTATACATGCATGTACTTAAATTAAATGTCTGAATAATTGGTAAAAGTGCTCGATAGAAGTAACTAAGGCTCACTTCTCAACAAATTTATACTTTAATTGACTTTAACTTATTAAGTTGACTCTTCTACATTTCCTGCCTTAAGAATATTATTTTAAAAGAAATATACAGGATGGCTTATCAAAAATTCACCATCTCGTACTTCTTAGTTAGAGTCTTTTGACGGAACAAATTAAATGACATTGGCACCCGTCGATTGTATTTTGGTATTTCCAATCTCATAGTTCCAACCCCTAACTAAGGTTGACTTTCAACCCTGAAATGCTTAAATGGAATGGGCTATTGAATGATATATCGTTCTAAAGGGCGTTAAATTCTTGTTTAAACGACACTTGTTTATCATATTTAGCTTTCTGGATAGTGGGTGTGTTCTTATGGAATATTTGTGGGAAATAGTCTGACCAATGGCAAGAGTTATGTCGGGTGACTTTGATAATAACAAAGAAAGAATATTTATTGGAAATCTAGGTGGTCAAAAAGGAAATTGTAGTCAATATTGATTCGCCTACTCAAAAGATCGTAAAATTCCAAACGACGGTCATTATCAATTTCATTCAATTTCTGAACTAGATGTATTTTATAGGGACGAAATTTATATTTTTTAATTACTCTTTCTATGATGAAACGTGAAACATCAGACAATTTTCTCATACTGAACGTAGGTTTTATTGCAATATGGCTGATTAAATTCTCACTATTCATTTTTCTACTTTAAACTGATCCCATTTCCTTAAATTTCACTATTAGATACAGTACATACATATCCGTACCTCAGAGCAAAACTGTACTAATTGTAAGTCCAAAATTTCAATTTTATGGGAGAGAGGAATTCAAAATTTTTTTAGACGTTTTGTGGCGTATATATGTAAATTAATACTTTAAAATTTATTTATATTTTGCTTATAAATATAAATAATGACGATCATCTTTATCACTATTAAAGTTTAAAAAAAATTAGGTGAACCAAAAAACCGGAAAAGTGAAATTTTGGACTTAGTACCTAACTTTTTGTTCTGAGATACGGATATGTAATTGAGAGATAATTATTTAGCTGGATACGTTTAGTTGAATATTTAAGCTGTAGCTATCATTATTTTTGAAAAAAAGACACAATTTCAATTCTTTTCTGCAATGAAGTAGGGCTTCTAAAAACATTTAATAAACTAAAACCTTTGATAGGTAGATTTGCTACTTAGAACTTTCTGCCATTATTAACTAGCTATCATTGGAAAACGAATTTAACACCGTTTAAAAGAACATACAACTTGAAACCCTATTCAATTTCGAATTTCACTGCTGAAAATTACACCCGGTTAGTACTTGGAGCCAAGGGATTGGAAATATAAAAAAATGTACATCCTTTAAAAGTAATATCGACAGGTCCGAGCGTTTTTTTTGGGACTTTCGCTGAAATAATTTAGATAATTTATTTTTAAACTGTGAAATAAAGTCGTTTAATTGAAACAGGATCGTGAAGACTTTGTGTTTTCTCTTAATTCCTTTATCTTAAAAAGACTTTTTACCAAGAGATTTATCTTATTGAACTCACCTCTATCTATAAATAAGTTTACTTAACTCTTTAACTCAATCACTGAGTAACCCAATTTTAGATGTCCAGAGTGAAATGCGATTAATGAGGATACCTAGGGATATCCAAAATGTAAAAGTTAACTATATTAAAAAGTTTTTAATATCTTTCATCCATAGTAGTTCAATAGATCTCTAAATAAATATAAGAAAAAGAAAATGATTATAAAAATGAATGGACTTACTCTACTAATATTATGGTATATTGTTCATTTAGTTTGAAAATATACTCACAATTCAGTCAGATTCTAGATAGAACATCATACTCGACTTTTCAAGAAAACTATAGTACCTAATCCAAAACCATCATGAAAATTTCAATAAAAAAGAAGCCGAATAGAAAACAAGTCGACATGGATGCTTATGCTACGGAAAATATCATTACCATGAATTGTATGAAACCAGGAACTGTGCAGTGTCAGTTAGTGTCACTTGTGCCGTCAATAAGGGTGCTTTGGCCTCCACCACATCGCCTTTGAAGATGTTTAGCGCAATTTTAAGCGAAACGTCAGGTGTAAAAATGTCTGGCTCATTACAATTAAGCCGGGATAAAAATTCTCTTAACAATTCTTCTCGACGGGAAAGCTTACAATCTTTTACTGCTTTAAATGGTCGAGACTCGACTTTAAATGCGTATCTACATTTAACATTGAAAATTATTGCATAGTATGAAATAAAAATCAGTCTTTCTAGTTCCATCTTGAACACTGCAGATTCATACTGGATAAAAGGCTTGCAAATAAAATAAAAGACAAAATTGTCAAGTTCTTCTTATGTAAAGTACGGTAGATAAATATGTTTTTCAAAATTACTTACATTTTAAACATGTTTACAAGAAAATTCTGAAAAATTTCTGAATCACGAAACAGAATAAAAACAAATAAAAAAAATGCACGTGTGTTTGAAATAATAATTAAATGAAGACAGGCCAAGTGTTTTCACCGTAAAAACATCAAAAATAGAAAAAGGATATTGTCAACAATAGGATAGCCAGATGGATATGGACTTTATATTTGAATATTTACGAGATAGGTCATCTAGCGCTGTACTCCTACCCAAAAATATTTTTCTATCGCGATGGTGAATACTTATTTTTTTCCACGAACGATTGTAACACGTAATTTTACATATCGCACAAGTTGTCAAACCAAACTTATTTTATGAAACATTATTTTAAACTCATATTGCATAAATAATATACATATAAGTATTTCATAAAAGTAGGTAATCTACGACCGAAATGTTCCGAGACACCCTATATATTGCAGTAAATGGGGATAAAGAACAGTAAAAGAAATATTTTCAATAACTAAAAAATAAAAAATTTAAGTCCGACCATAATTTTAAATTTTATACAGCGAAATTCTTCTATATAAAGTGTATCCCGATGAAATGTGAACATTTAGGAGCCAAACTAATTGTAAGACTAAGAATTAATCAAACGTTTGTTCATGTTCATTTTATTTAGAAGAAAATCGTAAAAGATAAACAATTATGTAATTTAAGCTGTATATAGTGCACAGAGGGTGCCTAGTTAATAACGAGCAATACTATACTAGTGTAATACCTGGACCAAAAAACGTCAGTGCAAAGCAAATCTCTTTATAGATGTTATGTACCTTGTAGAAGGCGCTGGACTCAATGTGCAAAGCCTCTTAAGACCTTCTTATTTCTTCAAATCACTTTGTATGTTGTAGGTAGGAAAATCGCTTCACCTACATTTTTTACACAAAAAAGCTTTAGCTTGTAAACATCTTTAAATGCAACCGTTTTCAAGAAAAACACATTAAAAAGAATAAATCCTCCAGCTGCAACGTCTTCGTATCACTGATTCAAATATTATTTTCGAAAGTTATTTAATGTATTTTAAATTAAAAAAAAACAATATTCTATTGTATTTAAATTAAGACCGCCAAAACTGTTATTTTATATAAAATAAAAAAAAGAAATTTGAAGTTTAACTGGGATAAAATGTCGTACCTATTACATATAATATAAAAATACATATTTTTTCTATTTAATTTTTAGGTTTTAAAAGCAAACAGAGAACGACAACGTCTCTCACGTCTTCAACAAAGAGAAATAGGCTTGGCAACGATGTTGATGTGTGTGGTAGCCGTATTTTTCGTGTGCAACCTATTGGCAATGGTAATCAACATCGTCGAAACCTTCGAAATTCCAACCGAGGATGTCTTCGATCTGAATATGATGATAAATTTGAGCAATTTACTTGTTACCATAAATAGTAGCGTAAACTTCGTGATTTATGTGATTTTCGGAGAGAAATTCCAGAGACTGTTCCTATTCTTATTCTGTCATAATTCCTTGTTTTTCCCTGGACGAGACTCTCCGGACGGTACTCACGAAGACAGTTTCGTATCTAACGGAGAAAGAAGTTTTAGGTGAGTTATACTTTAGGAAAAGTTCATTTCAGCTGATGTACTTTAAAAACTTTTTCAATGTTTAAAATATATACTTCCCCCTGTCAATCTTCTGAGTAGATGTAATATGTTAATGCCAGGTAAATGATAAAATACGACCCGCAAGAAGGAGTTTATTTTGGGCGAAAGACGCTGTTATTTCAAGAAAAAAATTTTTTTTTCGTTAACTCAGTAAGGACCTACTTAAAACAAGATATAACTTATTCATCAGTTCAAAAAGAAATTTAACCTTTTTTAAACGAAAGTCAAAGAGAGTTCAGTGTAAATTCATTTTCTGAATTAATTAATACTAATGGGAAACGTCATTTAACTCTATAATTTTAATTTTTTCTGTACATATTCATATTGAAATACTGTTATACCCAACAACTAAACTGCTCACAAATTGAAGTGGAATTTCTTGATTATGCTCAATATTTCACTTTACGATGACATTAAATTGTTTATTTTTATTTTCTGATTTAATCAGTTATATTCTTTTGATTATAACAAACATATTAATGAAGTTTTAGGAAAACAATTTTAAGTATTTTTTTATTAATTTAAAAATGGGAGACATATGATTGACAACTGTTAGAGTTGCAATGAAAAAATGACCAATTCCACTTCAATTTATGAGCAGTTTATATCATATGTTAAGAAAAATTGTTATCGATTATTTTCATTTCTTTTAACCATTATCGTTAACATCTTTCAAAAAGCACTAAAAAAAATAATTTAAAAATTTTAATATTCTAAATAAATTGTTTATATCAATAAAGAATATGAATATAGAATTACTCCTTAAGAAACAAGA
>JABRWK010000064.1:283684-295891 GCA_013372445.1 Hypothenemus hampei
GGGTGTAAAGGATACTGATAGCCAAACTTCAGGGGGTAATTATACAATTAATTTGCAACAAAAAAGTCTTATAACATTTTTTTGAAAAGTTGACAGTTACTCTTTTATTTAACATTTCTTTTCAACAAATGTTGTACTTTTTTCCATAAAAACAAGAATATCTCCGTTATTTTGAGATATTATCATCTAATTTGATCATACCAACTGAAAGAGCATTAAATTTGCTATAAGATATGTGTTCTTTCGTTTTAAAAAATTGTCTATACAGGGTGTTGTAAAAAGATAAAAATTTAACTTTTCAAAAAAATGTTATAAGACTTTTTTGTTGCAAATTAATTGTATAATTACCCCCTGAAGTTTGGCTATCAGTATCCTTTACACCCTGTATATTTTCTGCTGGGTATGTGAAAAAATGTTGTGGAACATATAGGACCTACATATTTAGTTGAGAATGAAAGAATTAAGGGCCTTTTCAAGAATCATAAAAAGTAAATTTTTTTTTATATCATCTCTTGAATTTTTGCCGCATGTTTAGTGAACACAGTATAAGTAAGGCATACTAAGATTTTTTCCGAACTTTTTTTAACACTGAAAGGTTACATTTTTGTAGATATGTCCTTTAGTTATCAAACCTTTTATATACTGAATAGAATCTGAGCTATTTAATTATTAACGGTCTACAAGATCTCTAAGACACGCTATTAATTTGGAAAATTTAAGAAATTCAACAAAATTTTGGATTTAAAACAAGAATTTTTTATCTAATGTGTTCTTCAATGTATCTGGAAAATAATACAAATCGTTCTGTTATGTCTAATTACAAAAGAACTATTTAAATAAATTGCGACTGGACCAAGTATTATGATCCTGGGCTCTTACATTTCAAAAATTAAAAATTAACATATTTAAATCCTGCTTGGAAGTATTATTATAGGAATAAATATTTTGAAACAATTAATACGGAAATCGAAAATGCATTAAATTTATGTGATTACTATGTTTTTCCAAAGATTTTTACCTGAAATAAGAAGGGCTGTTGGTTGTATGGAATTGTCTAATATAATTTTGCTACTTCATGTTGTTTCTTTGTGTGTTTTATTTGATAGTTTTATCCGTTAAAGAAATGATTTTATGAAATTTTATTGTAAAATTAAAAAACGTTACAAATCTTCAAAATAATAGTTAGAAACAGATGTTCAAAAAGTATTTTAGATGATAGAATATTATAATTTGTAATGTAAATAATCTATTTTGTAAATAATTCGAATATATTCGCTTTATATCCTTTTCCTAATTATAATTTTTAAATAGATATTCTTTGTCAACCTGTTAGAGTTACATTTCCAGGACCAAGCAATTACATTAAACTAGTCATTTAGTAACCATGGCGGATTGAAACAAATACGTATAATGTATAAAATCAAAAATAAATGTAAAACGCATGTAAATAAAATGTCTGTCTATATAAATTATTGTTGTTTTACTTTTACGATCGAATTTATTTTCGAATCTAGTGGAAAATCCATTAAGAATGAAAGAAACACAATTTAAACAAGTTCCTTTCTAATTTAAATTTCTATTGGGAAATATTTAAATTAATTATTCGGACAAGCACTTACGTTGCTCAAATTTAGCGTTTAATTTTAATAAGGACCCTATGTTGGCGTTTTGTGAGTTTCGTTAGAATTTAATTACCTATGTAAAACGTGTGTTGAAGTAATTAAATAGGTTCATGAGAATTAAATGATATAATAAAGTAGTTTTGCTTGAATTCCTTTTTATATTTTGTTGAAATATATATGTCTCTCCTAATTATGTAAGTCTTATATGTACAGTTTATTATAATATCGATTTTTTCGTTATTTAAAATTCATTTGAGTCGGTTTGTTCGAAACAGATAAAATCTAATTTCCCGGTAAATGGCGTGTTTGCGTCAAATTTCACCTTGAATGTACTTAGATGGGAAACTTACTATAAACAGTTTAACATTCATAAATAAATAGGCAATTCATGATTAAATCACTTAAAGATTAAGACTAAAGATTCACTATGAATAAGAAGTAAAGTATAATAAAATAATTTTATACTAATATATAAAGAAATATTGTTGTACATAATATTTAAACTTTGCTGTATTTACAGAGCCATTTGCTTATTAGCAATTTACTCTTAGGCTGTGTTCAGATTAAACAAGCGAGCAAGCATTAGTAAGAACAAAAATGTTTCTATGTGTTTGTTTAAGCGATATAGACGAATTTGAAATCAAGCGAATGTTCATTCATTCGCATTAGTAATTGTTCCGCGCGATATCGGCACTTCGAAGACAAAGCGATGCATTTCAGAGCTGATTTTCCATTGGAAAAACGTTTAAAGGTTGTTAAAGTACATATATACCTAATTTAATTACAAAAACCTATAAAAGTTATTTCATAAAATAGTTTTAAATGTGGTATATGTATATTATTCTTCTTACTACTGGATTGTTAACGTCACATTGATTAATTAATTGTTTTTTGTCGGACTTTATGTTCAGCAATAAATAAAACTAGTATGGTTAAAACAAATGGCTGACAGCTTTTATTCACTAAATTGAAAAATATAACAATACATACAATGAAACATAAATCTCATAAGGACTATCCTAGTATTGAGAAATTTTATAAGAGATTTTTCAACTATAAGGATTGTTATATAACCTACCTTGACATGCTTCTTGTAAACAGAAGAATCAATGGTATTAACTTGTAATGCTACCAGCGGCACCAATTTGACATACTGGAAGGACTGTTACTAGGATTGATTCTAACCAGAGAACTCTAGGTTAAGCTTCAAAAGACACACACATACCACACACAAGTGTCACGTTTTAAAAGGACGAACATTTAAGTTCCACAAATCGAAAATAGATAGTAACGTGCTTTTCGCTCGCTATATTTCTTTAATCAGCTTCGTAACACCACTAGTCTTCAATCAATAATACAGGCCGACGTATATATGAAGAATTCTGAACATTATTTTCCTTTTAATGACTGTTTTTTTTTATTTCACGTGTCCCGAATTCAGAAGTTTCCGCATTTTTTTTCTATCATGTCAGGTTTCTCTACAAAAGTAAAAAAACATTTTTTATAAATTTTCAAAAATAAAATCAACTCTAAAGTTAAAAATATATTTATTCAATTATTTACAAACAAAATATATATTACAAAATCTATATTTAATATTATATTACGATTATTCTGTTATATCTTCTGCACTTTTTCATAAAATTGCGCCTGGAAATGATTTTTTATAGATTGCGTCTGGAATATCTCGTTTTATTGACTAGCAGTATTATATTCACATCTCATCGACCTTGATGTCGTGTTTTCATAGTTTTGATGTCTTCATAAAAGCGTTCTCCGTGTTCTTTACTAAAATCGCGAACAATTTTAAGGAAGAAATCCAGATATAAATCTAGAAAATAAAGCTTTATAATTATTGCATCATAATTTTTGATATTTTTATAATAATAGTGCGATAATATTTTTATAGTCTGGATGTTTGTAATTTACCTAGAAAATTTTGTATGTACACTATTTCTATAATAAACGCACGCTAAACTTCGAATTCGGTAACAATTGGTTGCTTCAAATTCTTAATCATTCATCAAAGATATGATTTGTAGTCCAATAAAAATTCCTTTCTTTATTCATCAGATAATGTAGTAAATTTTTGACACAAGTACAAACTGTTTGATTAAATCTATTTTAATATGAAGTCGAGGTAACAAAACCTTATTATTATCAACTAAATTTTTTTGTAGTGCTATTTCGTTTCTAGGTTTAAGTTTATCTCGAGAAATCCATTGTTTTTTTACATAGTGCATTGATCGTGCTCTACTCTACTATTCATATAAAAAACAAAAATATTTTGTATATCGTGATTATTGACCTAATAATGTAAATATAATTTTAAGATATCCGTAAAGCTGAGAATTATAATTTTGATATTACATCTTATTGAATAATAATTCTAAATTTTCATGTCTCCTTCAAATGAACAAAGTGAGCCATAGGTACAGAAACATTCATGAAAAAAAATAAGTTAAAAATTCCTTTTCCCGTTTTCTGTGCCAAGGTAATTCTGTTCCAGGAATTAATCGGTGTTTCGAATATAGTCTAGACCTAAGGAGTTGAATAGCATATTTTGAAAGACTAAGTCTCTTGTCAAGTGGGTTAATGTTACACTTGTATGAATAACAATGACTGATTCACATCTGATTCAAAAACTTCCATTGATTCTTGACTAATTGGTTTAATGATGTTGAACGGAAATCTGAGATTGAAAATAAAATGATACCGAAATTATTGGATCATGTGGAATCAGACGTGTAGTTGAATTTAGGTTTGGGCAAAATATTTCATTTTAATATTTTGCGTTGAGACATTTATATTGTAACACCAAAAATAACAATTAACATAGTTGGCTCTCTCCTCGTTTTAGAGCTGCCAAAAGGCAACGATTTTTTTCA
This sequence comes from Hypothenemus hampei, assembly GCA_013372445.1. Lineage (NCBI taxonomy): Eukaryota > Metazoa > Arthropoda > Insecta > Coleoptera > Curculionidae > Hypothenemus > Hypothenemus hampei. Next base: position 288,195 of record JABRWK010000064.1, read on the forward strand.
TATTTGTTCACTTCACATTTAATTATTTGACACGAATAGTACATATTGTTTGAAGTTTACGATTTCCGTTCAAAACTAAAGTCAAAATAAGCATTATGTGCGCTTTTAACAAATTTCTGTAATTTTTTGTTTTTATTTCAAAATAAAAAAATTTCCACAAACATAACAAAATGAATTCACATTATTTTTACATTTTTTTAAAGACATCGTTTGAATATATGATACAATGTATTTATGGATTTGTCGACAGGATAAAGTTTTATTTTTATCTATTAAAAAATACTATGCTTTATGTAAACTTCTGCTTCTCGAAAATATAGGTTTAACATTGAAAAACCTTAAATCACATATACAGAGTGTACATAAGTTAAAAAAAACACAAAAATATTTAAAGAAAACCATATTTTACAGAAAATTTCTACTAAACAATCTTGTTTATAAGGTAAAATAAAGTTTGAATGCAAAAATTCAAATCAAAATTTAAATAGTTACCTTCGGCTTCAATATACAGTGTGTTCCAGGACAGATGTAACAAAAAGTGAAATGGACAAAAAGTTTTTAAATTTTTGAACGAAATTTAGAGAATGCGTTTTGCTTGTTATAAAGGTTACAAAAGCTGCTATCTTAGAAAAACTGAGAAGAAAAAACGAAACATCATAGTTGGCCGAGGATTTTGAAATTTGGTATAGGGGCTCAAATATTGATTCTAAACAACTTTGTTTAGTGGAATTTTTTCATATCTTGAAAAATAAAGACACTTTATTGATGATGATTTTTACAAACTTGTATACCTTGGAATCAATTCGTTTTTTGCAACTTTATAACAAGCAAAACGCATCCTCTAAATTTTGTTCAAAAATTCAAATTTTTTTTGTCTATTTCACTTTTTATTACATCTATCCTGGGACACACTGTATGTATTTTATGGTGCATTTAGTTTATTTATTGCCACTTGTATGCGCCATTTTAATACTTCCTAATTATTTGGCAGATCATTCGAATAAATCTTTTGTGTTTGTGCATCCTAAAGAAAGAAGTCAAGGGGTGAAAGATCAGGGGACCTAATAGGATAATGGATTGAGGCAAACCGCCCTATCCCTCTTTCACTAAAACAATTTGCAAGTCATTGTCTAATCATTAGGGTAAAATAAGCAAGACAGCCGTCTTGTTGCCAAAGTAGGTTATTGAGTAGTTCTAGCTCTAAAGTATCTAAAATGGTAAAACGAATATATCTAAAATGTGCAAATACATGCGCTGATTTAAATTTTTCCTCTTGGAATATGGTCCAACTATGTGATCAAAAAAAAATCCACACCATATACAATATTATATATTTTTTTAAAGTTGACTTTTTCTTTTAAGTCCAGGGTTATAGAAAGCTTAGTGACAACTATTTTGGATAGATATCTAGCCGTCTGTGCAGTATATATTTAGATTAATCGGTTAAAAAATGAACCTGTCCATCCCTGTGTTTTCAAGACATTTTATATGAATAACAAAACGTTAAACGTGTCGGAACCATATCCAGGTTCCAGTGCATGCAGTAACCTTGTCTTAAAAGGATGAAGTTTTATGCTCTTTAAAACGTCGCGTAATAAGCTTTTTCTTAAATGCAGCATCAGTGAACGCTGCTTTAAACATAATTTAGGATCATCGGCAACTGACCCCACTACTAATAATGTAACTGTAACATTTTCATCGTATGTTTTCTTCGTTTTTTCAAATCCACTCCTGAACCAGAATCAGTGATTTTTTTTACTAATTTTTAGAGCGCATCTTTCGAAATAGCTGAATTGGGAAATTTTTTATGAAAAAAATCAATTGAATATTGATGAGGTACATTTCCAATTCCGTAGCATTTCTAGCAAGCTCTTCTTTAGTTAACATTTTTTTTAATACCAACCATCACAAAGTAAAAATACTGACAGCCGAAATATGTTTCCGTAATATTTGAAATTTACTGATTGTGAGTGAATTATGTTGATTACTTATTTCTATTTTATTAAATCCTGCAAATAATTAGACAAAACATTCATAATTACTCTAGATGCAAAAAATGAAATTATAATTTAAAATTTTGTATTCGGACTTTATTTTAGAATATAAAGAGAATTATTAAAGAAAAATGTTCTGTAAAATTATAAATAATAATACATTTCCTTTGAATATTGTCGCGTATTCCTAACTTATGCGCACCTTGTATATCTGGTCTAAGATTTTTAAATATTATCTAATCTTATTTTTTCAAAAAGTAGAATTTCTTGAAAATAATAATTACATTTTTCAATAGTCAAAAATTAAAAAAATATTCCTCTTGTCAATCCTATTTGTTGACACACTGTAGTATTGTTTAAACACAAACCCTCATAATTTTGGTCAATATCGTTCGACAATAACCCAAATAATACGAGGTTAAAATACTCGAGGACAGTGCCTTAAAACTGTTCTTATTTTTATGAAATAAGTAAAAATTGCCCCTAAATTGTTTAAAACCTAATGTAATACGATAAAAATAGTGGTGGATAGTAAAAAATATCAACAGCATTTTGAACAATAAACATCATGTCAGCCTGTGTAATCGAGAATCAAGATAGTTATCTTCTAAGTCAGCATTTTGAGATTCCTTGTATAACTTCTTGTGCTGACTTCTCCAAGATGTTGATTTGTTAATCTATTGTAATTTATTGAAAGCAGTGCGTGACATTCTTTAGGCTCTGAAAATGTGTCATTAACTAAAATAAACTTCAATCTTGATGAAAGACAGCAGTTTGATTGCAAAATGTGGAAACTAATATATGTATAACTAACTATGTGACTAGCACGCATAATAATTTTCATGGCTCAACGAAAAATAGGTAATTTTAGTCATCATAATGTTTCCTAGCGGCATAGCTATATTTCAAACTATAAAAATGTTAAACAATTAACACGCAACCAAGTTTATGAAAGCTGTATTAAAAGAAAAATATTTATAATTAGAAGCAGATTACAATAACAAAACAAAAAAGAAATTCCTTTAAGACCCAAAGATTCATTTAAGAAAATCAATCTTTGGGTCTTAAGTTTTTTTGGATCGCAATCGAATGAATGTCAGAAAATGCGCTTTTTTTAATGCGCTTGATGTGTACGAGTGTTTTTTCAATAAACATAATTCTAATTTTTAATCTAATTTACACAATACTTAAGGACGCAATATTTACTATTATAATATGAAGTCTACCGGAAAATTCTGTCCGTTTAAGAAGTGAACGAAAAAAAAATTGTAACCTTTAAATAACATTTATTGTAAAATATAATTTCCGTTGTTACTTATAACCTTTCGCCTGTATGTTGGTAATTTATAAATGTCATTTAAAAAAATCTCTTACCGTTAGAGGCAAAGAATTCAAGTAATACTTAGTTGACGTCAGTTTAAGTTTTGAGTTTTTTCCCTTCAAAAAATTTTGCGAGAAAAACAAATGGTAATCCAAAGGTATTAGATCGACTATCGTACTAGGGGAATACGATGGGTGCGACAGAGTTTCCCAACCTAGCTCAACAATTTTCTAAAGAGTCAACAAGGCAGCATTGTAGTGTGACATTATCATGATGTAGTATGATTTGCTTCCCATTAAATATCTTAGCCTGTTTTCTTTGACTACTTTGTTTAAATCATCCATTTGCTAATATCTCTCCGAATTGAGCTTATCAGCTCATAAAGCAAAGGTAAAATTCAATGTTGTGAATGGATTTTAATGATAACTACTATGTTTATGCGATCATGTCTCATTTAAAAATGAGACACAATTTTTTCAGTTAATATCATACGGACGTTTAAAGTCCCCCTTCTCTCACACTTTTTTCTTGAACGGAGAAAAATATCGACTTCGAGTAAATGGTGTTCGATTTTGGTTACATCTACTACATTTTGAGGAAAAAATAACATATTTCACTTGATCAACCATGACGAGGGCGTTAAGAACACAATTTTTTAAATGGAAAAGAACGTTATGTGAAACCTCCTATTAAAGGTAATTCAATTCTCTTTACAGCCAACTGCCTTTTGTCGAAACCGGTTCAGTGGTTAAAGGGTAAATATGAATAATTCAATTTGAAAATTTGTTACTAAATGTCCACAAGTAACTTTAGTTATTTAGCAAAGTTGGACAATTTCTTACTTCCTTATCAGAGGCCATTTAATTAGATGTTTAAAATAAAACATTTCTAAACCTCAGAACAAAATTAGGGCCATGATGATAGTAAATCAGTACATTTTTATTTGTATATATTTTAACAACCTTTAGAATTAGTTTAATTTGAAATTCTGCGTTTTTAAAAAATATTTTTAACTGGCAATAATTTAAAATGATTCTTACACGCTCTGTAGGGGAGCAAATCGAAGCGATGTTAATTTTCGGAGAAGCTGGTCGTAATTATCATGAGGCCGAAAGAATTTTTAATGAAAGATTTCCGTAAAATCAAACTGCTGAAAATACTACTGATTGTGAGAATTGAGAACTGACTGAAGATTATCCCACTAGACGGTGGCAATTCTCTGAAATTTTTGCCGGCCAAATAACTGAAAATCCTGGATATTTAAAATCAATTTGCTTTGGTGACGAAAGCACATTTTTTTAAACGGCACCATAAACAGATAAATCGTCAGATATCGGCCCGATATAAATCCACAACTTTTTCGTAAAAAAACGGAATACACGAAATTCAGAGAAAGTCCATATACGGGCAGATGTACTGGTTGGCCATATTGCGGGTCGAATATTTTTGACAGTAAAATATTAAAATTACGAAGAATTTAATATGAAAACAATATTTCCACAAGATTATGCACCTCTACCTTTCTTCGTTCAGTTATGGAGTAGTTGTATAATAATTGTCTTGGTAGGTGGATTGGCAGAAATAAACCATTAAAATGGCCTCTCATTCTCCAGATTTAACACCACTGGATTTCATTCTATGGATAACATTAAATCCAAGATTTACATGACAAAGCTACAAAATATCAATGAATTTATGATAGAATTAGAGACGTTTGTACTAATATTTCTCCAAAATTTTTTAAAATGTTAAGGTTGAATTTGAAAATAGATTATTTTATTGCTAAGGAGAACAAGGTGAAAATTTTGAACATTTATTGAGATGATATTGTTATTTAATAACAAATTTGTTTATTTTTTAAATTATTCATATTTTCTCTTCGACTACTATTTCACCAAAAAGTAAAAATTGTAAAAAGAATTGTTTTACCCTTAATTAATAAAAAAACATATGTTGGCAGCGCCTTCTTTGAGAATGATCATATGACACATGTAATTTTTCACTCAAAATATACTAGACGTGAGTCAAAATCGAACACAATTTACCCCAAATCGATATCTTGTTCCGTTGAAAAAAAAATGTGTGTGGGGGTGTGTAGGTGTGTAGGTGTGCGGAGAAGAGAGAACTTTTCATATTCGCACGGTATAAAAGAGTCCATATGTATAAATGCAATGATAAAAAGAGACAACCATATATGTCTCAATTGAACATGTGCATGCATGTTGAAACCTGAAATAACATGGTACAGAAGTTTCCAGTAGAGCCAATAATTTAATTACTGGGACGTCAATCATAGCTAATCATGAAGATAATGGTTAAATGTAAACGAAATGCGATTTTGTTCTAACAAACATTACAGATTTTGAGGAAACCCTCGCCCTTATTATTTTTTTGATGTAGGTAAGAGTGGCGAGCAAATGCCTTCTACACACAATGTAAGAATAATCAATGAATGTTTTACTCTCACTCACTTATTTAATTTGTACGCATATTTAACAGCAAATTTAATTTCGCGGCGAAAATGTTCATATGTGTAGAATTCCGACAAATTTTGAAGCAATTACTTCAACTTAGGGAAAACTTTTGAAGGTCGTCATGACCTCTAAAAGTTCTAAACAGAAATTAGGAGAAAGCAATTTTAAAAAAGAGTTAGTTCTTTAAAAAAATAATATCGATTATACAAGATACAAAATTTTTAAGTGCTCCACGCTTTCATTTTAATTGCGGAGTTTTTAAGTTGTAACGTTATGTCTAAACTATAAATTATATAAAGTGTACAATATAGAAGGGCATTTATGCAGCGCTACTGAATTTTCTTCACATTAAATATACCGTTTCTTACATTCACGTTCATGTCATTTTTTCTTTTTTTCTTATTCATCTAATAATACAGCTGCGATCATACGATAAACATTGACTTTCCTTTTCTTACTCCCCATATTCACTGAACCTTATCATCTTTTTAGAAAACCGAGGATAGAACTATAGACAAAATGTTATTAAATTAATTGCAAATATTTATATTTACACTGTTATCTAAAACATTTAACTGTGCAGTTCAATTCACATTCATTCATTGCACCTTATTTTCCAATAATACGTCTTTAACATCCCAACTTGAAAACTTTCTATTAAACTTAAGATGAGATGAAAAACTGTTTTTCTATAACATAAATGGAAGTAGTCTCTCGCTTGCCAAACTTAAAGTTCTAGAGACTTCGAAAATAATGAAAAAAAAAAGAAAAATGGAACATTTTTTTACATATCTTAATTTTATATAGGTAAAACTTGAATGAAATGTTTGATCTGAATTCGGATATTGGTCGATACCGGTTAATACAATTACCTGCTACTTTGCAAATTTGGTTTACAGTTGACAGTTTAGCTCTAAAATATGATTACCTTAATAATTAGTTTACAACAAAATCAAATAAGTTAAGGTGTGACCAAAAAATAAACCGACGACCTGTATTACGAGGAAATTTTCCTTCTATAACCAATTGCTTGGAGCTTGATAGAGGATATAAAAATATAAAAGCACAGGAACACGATTTACATAGAATCAAATACAAAGAACTTTTCCTGAATAACATAAATTTATTCAAAAAACGACCATTGCATCTTTATTTTATGTAGGTATTACATATTTACATTTTTTATACTTAATTTATGGAAACTATTTGAAAAAATCAATTTCTTTACACTATCTAAACCAAAATCTTCAGCAATCTGTTTTTAATCTTTTTTTTCATAATAATTAAATCTTACTTACTCACTAATCCTACATAGGGTATCCCAGGCTTGTTGTTATAAGAGTTATGCAGGACTAAAAATTTTTGAATTCTATTTTAATACTGTGCTATTAAGTTTTGCTTGACGTGAAGAAAAAAGTAAATATATTTGCAGTCTTCATCGGCCTTGAGAATAAAAATATTTTTTTAACGTAAAGTTCCCTTTTTGTTCATACGTGTAATAAGACAAAATGTAACAAAAATAAATTATTCAAAACCAGAAGTTATGATGCTATACAAACTTTTGGGACTGCACACTTTAATTAAAACATCATGCTTTAGAACAAACAAAAAATAAATTGTATTTACTCACAAATAAATTCATAAAACCTATCTAATAATAGCATCGTTAATGCGTTACGTTCTCTAAGTTAAATTTGTAATAAATACCATGCTATTTGTTTTGAAATTTTTATAAATTTACCATTTAAACCAAAATAAAGGTAAATAGAAATCAAAATTTTATGGGACAGATCCAGTTTTAAGTGGACACACTATAGAATAACAATAGATTCTATAGATTTAGATTAGTGATGACTAAATAAAAAAATTGTTTTCGATACAGCATAATAAAAAAGTCAGTAGAAAATT
>JABRWK010000064.1:316217-334236 GCA_013372445.1 Hypothenemus hampei
CAGAAAAAGAAAATCCCAGAAAAAAGAGAAAAAGGCTGAGAATTTATTCAGATTCTGAATATTCCGATGAAGATGGTATACCACTCGCAAATTATAAACCTGCGGACTTCATTAAAAAACCAAAGAAAGGAGATTACGTTATCGCCAAATATGATGAAAAGTATTTTCCGGGGACTGTGGAGAATATATTTAGATGGTGATTTTTATGAAATAAGTACTATGACATTTTCTGCTGGGAATACTTTTCGTTGGCAAGATCCATGTGATAAAATTTGGTACAACAAAAAAGATATTGAAGAAACAATTCAAGTTCCTATTTTAACGAATAATAGAGGATTTTATAGAGTTCCTGAAATGGATAAATTCATGTCAAAAATCTGAACAGTGTTCCCATTTCTTAGATTTTTTAGTTTTTAAAGTTATGAATATAGATATATTATAGTTATATATTTCTTTGCGTTATAGTAATATATTTCTTATAAGGATACGTAGTGTTATGATCTCAATTTAATACATTTGTAAGTTATTTTTTCTTAAAAGCATTCGTTTTATTTAGTGGTCAATTAATGGTGTAACACTTGATCTATTACTGGTACGAGTTGGTCAACCTTAGGCACATTTCATCTTGCGATCTTAATTATTTTAGAAAAAAAAATAGAAAAAATGTTCAAAATGTCTGAATTGATTATTTGATTCTGCGATAAATGAGGAATACAATATATATTTTTCATAACTATTGGAGCGATAACTTAGGCACAATATCAATTATTGTTTGGAAATATCTCTTAAATGGTTTAACACTGGTACGCCCACCCTAGATAGTCAAAAAGAAACAAATCCATAAACAAAACAAGTTCTCAGAGTTGACCTGTAGATCAAAACTTTTAATTTTTTTTTATTTACTTTTAACATTTATTGTAAACCTTTATAAATAATAATTCTATATTGTTAACCATATAGTATAGTAGAATATGACCATTTTTCAAGTATCAACGTCAACAAACAACTGTTGCGGAATTCAGCATGTTGTTATATATTAAAATAATTACAGATATGTTTGAGACCTTTAGATTACCTTATTTGACTTTTAGTAAATTTCGCACTAAACGACTGCTGACTTTAGTTTATATTAATTGAAAGTAATAAAAATAAATTGTTAATTAATGATAAATTTTATTGCATGTTGAATATAAAACTAAATCAAACTTGGCTTAATTAACAATGTTTCAAGTGGAACAGGTTGTTTTCTCGATTAGAAAGAATTTCCATTAATTCGACGAACAGATCTGCGGGAATTCATAATATCGCCAACTCCTTGAAATGTTCTTGATAAAAGGTAACAGAATTTTCTCTTAAGGAAAATTCAATTAGTGCTTCTGATAATCTTCCAAGCATTCCGCAAAAGTTAGTGGAACATTTTGTAATATAGTTTAAGAACTTCCAGTTTTGCCGAGCCCTTTTATTTCGAAAGTTAAAATTTCGGCTGAAATTAAAACGATATTTATTGTAAAGATATACTTAACTTTTAGTTCATTTTTTAACTTTGTATTCCACTAATTTAATTCAGACACATCAGTAAGAGCGAAAACTAATATGTAATTGCAAATTCATTATATTTCAAATAGAGCATTAGAGATGTCAGCTAATTAAGGTATTACCATTTTAAATATAATATTAGGACATTAGGTGTATGGATCCTTTGGTTGTCAACTCACTATCATATAGACTGTAATAAAATGAGGGCAGGCGAACAGTAATAATATTTTTTGAATTACAGTAAATTCGATAATAAAATGAAACATTTACCAATTCTTGAAATATCTAGTTTCAGCTTCGAAATATGCATCAATTCGTCATACAACACTGCTTGACGGAGAGTTACGTTGAGTCAGAATGGCTCTACAAATTTTATAAATGAAATGAGATGGGTAAACGATGGCTTAATTACATAAAGAATTCAATGGAATTTATTGTAATATTGGTGAGTTCAAAATTTGGTAAATATGTATATTTTTGTTTGAATTTTGGACGCTTAACTCTGTATAACGCGATTTTTCAGGTCATGAATTCAATTTTATTTATGGTAGAAAATATCTTTCAGATTACGCGAACAGTAGTGAAAAAAATCATTGTTCATAAAATACGTTTATTTTCCAAAAATTGTAGTTGTATCAAATTTGATACAAGTAAAAAAAGATATTTGTTTTTGACCTAAAAAATCATATTTCCGTATCACAAAATAATTTATTATGATAAAGTAGCCTATTATACCTACCATTGGAAACAACTTTATCACTAAACACAATAAAATAAAATATACAATAAACGAAACTGTCTCACCTGTACTAAGCCGGCTAAGCAAATGTGAACAAGTAATATAAAACCGAGTGGTTGTTAGTTGCATATAGGAACTCGCGAATTTAGTTTCATTACAATAGACAGTAGAGGTATATTGGAACAAGTACACCGACGCTTTCAGCGAAAATTTTGTATTGCATGGGTATAAAACTGTATAAATGTAGGTTGTATCACAAATGATACAAATCGCGATATAGGGTTAATCAAATCCAATAGTCAATGTGCATGAATTTTGTAACATCCTGTAAATATTTTTCTAGATGTATGAACTTAAAGTGCTTTTTTATTTTATAATTTCAAAAAAAACGAAACCCAAATATTTTTAAAATGTAAGATTTAAGGAAAGCTTTTATGTGATGCACTAGTTATTAACTAATAACAATAAAACCATCATAAAAGTCAAAATTTAAATTTTCTTAAAACGTGACTAAACAGTCTGATTTCTGCTAAAATGATAGTGCTCTGGTTGAGGAAAGTCATTCGTAGAAATTTATTGCCTCAATGATAGACATTAAATACCTACTCAAAGTTATGCGTCCGGCATTTCTAATTCCTTATTCCAGTTAAATATTATCCATATCAAAGCTTACAAAGTGAATATCCTATTATTAAAGAATAATAGAATCTATATAGTGTTTTTGGAACATGAGGCCAAATTACTACTACATATTATACAGGGTGTTCTACGATGAGAGGAAGATACTTGAGGAGATGATTATACAGTATGCCAAGCGTGACCTCGCATAAATTTAGAAAAGGACAGATACAAAATATGTCTATCGCATTCACTCCAACTGTCAGTCAAGTAGGAGTGAACGCGACAGACCTATTTTCTATTTGTCCTTTTTTAAATTTGTGCAAGGTCACACTTGGCATACTGTATAGGTTATTTCCAATAAAAAAAAGTCATATAAATAAAGATCCGATTTTCAACTGTTTTAGAGATATTCAATTTGCATTATTTTATTGAAACCACATTTTTGTACATTTACCAAAATTTCAATTTTCTTATTCCACATAGCACAAAAAGAGATATAGTATGTAAAAGAGCATAACATTTGCTATCAGGCAGCTCTTACATAGTACCTTGATAGTGTCCGAGTATTAATTGTTATTCTGCACAAAAATAGTTTTTCATAGCTTTGAATATGGCGAGTTTTGTACCAGAGAAAGACGTTTTGCGGGGAAGTTTAATAACCTTCTTTCATTTAAAGAAAACGGCTGCTGAAAGTCACAGATTGTTGGTTGAAGCTTATGGGGAACATGCTCTATCCCAAAAAAGTTGTGAGCGCTGGTTTCAACGCTTCAAAACTGGTGATTTTGATATAAAAGACAAGGAGCATCCAGGACAGCCGAAGAAGTTTGAAGACGTAGAGTTGCAAGGTTTATTGGAAGAAGATGCCACTCAAACGCTGGAACAATTGGCAGAAGCATTGAATGTTGCCCAATCCACTATTTCCCAACAGTTACACTCATTAGGGAAAATTCAAAAAGAAGGCAAATGTGTTCCACATGAATTGAAGGAGCGAGGCATCGAAAGGCGAAAAACCATTTGTGAAATTTTGCTTGCTAGACAGAAAAAAAGGGTTTTCTCCATAGAATCGTAACAGGTGACGAGAAGTGGATATATTTTGACAATCGAAAACGAAAAAAATCATGGGTAGACCCAGGTCAGCCTTCAACATCACAACCAGTGCGCAATATACACGGAAAAAAGGCTTTACTGTGTATTTGGTGGGATAATAAGGGAGCTGTCTTTTACGAATTGCTAAAACCTGGTGAAACGATTACAGGCGATCGATATCGCAAACAATTAATAAAACTAAACCGAGCATTGAAGGAAAAACGTCCCGAATACGCTCAACGACACAATAAAATCATTTTTCAACACGACAATGCTCGGCCCCATGTTGAAAAATCAGTCCAAAACTATTTGGAAAACGTTAAATGGGACGTTTTACCTCACCCGCCGTATTCACCGGACTTAGCTCCTTCGGACTATCATTTATTTAGGTCCATGCAACACGGATTTTCAGAACAACACTTCCAATCTTACGAAGAAATAAAAATATGACTTGATAATTGGTTGGCCTCAAAAACTGAAAACTTCTTTTGGCGCGGAATCCGTTCTTTGCCGGAAAGATGGAAAAAGTCATAGCTAATGATGGCCAATACTTTGATTATTAGTTTAATTTATTTGGTTATAGAAATAAACGTTCAAATTTTGCTAAAAAATCGACATTATTAAATGAAANGACTTAAGCCGTTTTTAAAATTAAAAAATAATATGTTATAAAATTTAATAAAACCCAAATCCATTCAATATAATTTAAAATGCTTCAAAATGAAAAAACAATACTCAATTTATTTTGTTTATTTTTTTTTTAATCGTGTTATAAAAATCAGCAATGCATTTTGAAGGTGAAGAATGGCACTACATAATGCAGTCACTAATTTGTTTTTTAATTTTATTACTCAAATATAAAAAATAATCATTTTTTTGTAAACTGGTGATATTTAACTGAAGCAACTGCCCAAAAAGTGAAGTTGATTTTGTAAATAGTAATTAATTATAATTACCTTTATTACTGCCTTCGGGCGTTTGAAAATCTGCACTTTCATACATTATCAAAAAAAGATTGGGCTTGGGCCACTTTCAAAATAATGTTTTTAATGAATGTAATAACTGCGAAAACTTATGTGACCAAAATTATCATATACTTTGAAAATATTTAACAGAAAAATGTTTTTTTATGACATAACATAATATTATACACGTTACTACAGGCAACAAAAAACAATAAACAAATGTACTTAGGCCACTTTCAAAATAAACGAATCATATGATAGTAACTGAGTGAGATGATTTTAAACAAAAAAAGCTTATGATAGTTTCGTATGAATATTTAATATTGATAAAACCTTTAAAAAATGTATTCGTTTATAGAAGGTAAAGACTTACGTTGCTTGGTTGATTTCCAACGCCTGGATAAAAATATTTCCTTTGTGTCGTTGGACTAGATTGTTGAGTTGTGTGTTTGTTATTTTGTCTTGATTTAGGAGAAGGTACCTGAGGAGCTGCAACAGAGCCCATTTTTAAATGAAAAACTTAATCAAACTCTTTATAAAAATTTAAACTCACCAGAGTTAAATACAGAAGATAAAGCTTCTTGACTACTAGAAGTTTTCAACTGTTGTCTCTGACCTCCAGATGTGTGCTGATTTTGTTGATCCCCTGAAACCGGCAAAAATCAATACTTATATAGATATATAATTTAACATAATTTCTATTAAATCAGTTAAAAAGTGGGATATTTACATGGGTTTTTACCTGAGAGCTGCGCGGCATTACCAACATTCTTCAAATAAGGGTTTTGAAGACTAGCGGCCGCGGAACGGTACTGCTGAGCACTTAACGCAGCAGCAACTTGCATTTGAGTTGACAGAAAGGGAAAGGATCCCTGTTAAAAATATAAGTGAAAAACTTTAACAATAATTTATTACAGAACATACCTGTAGACCAGTATTTGTATGAGATTGACTGTGCGTTCCAAAAACGTTGCCTTGCAGTCCAAAGCCAGCTTGATGCTGTTGCAGTTGCGGAGCAGAAGGCAGTGAAGAATTTCCGGGCTGTTGATAATAACCAGTTTGACCACCTAAATTAAAGGAAAAATCTTGCAAATGTTAGGGGTAAATCTTAAACTTGACATCACAGAATTACCTGTAGATCCAGAATAATAAGAGGAAGAAGGTTGTAAACCGGGTACCACGCTATTTTGCACTGGAGGTCCGGTAGGACCGCGTTGCATCACTCCGGCTCCAGGTAAATAATTGGCCGCTTGAATAGCAGGTTCGTATGTCATGTAAACTTGTTGTCCTTGTTGGGATTGTTGTTGATAGGCTTGTCCTACTCCACCAGCTTTTGTTCCTTAAATTATTTAGTAGATTAAAATATAGGATACCTTAGAAAAATATTTGCAAATTTACCAATAGCGCTGATTGGTTGACTACTTGGCTTCACGCTGGCCGACATCAAACTATTGCTAGTGGAACTACTGATCAGAACCGTTGCTGGGGCACCTGTTGGATTATTTAAAGCCTGATTTTGACCAAACGGTCCGGCTGCTGAGAGTCTAAAACTATTCATTGAAGGATAAAGTTCGGGAGGGGCTTGTGCCGTTGGAGGGGGATGTGGAGCGGTCGGTAAATAGACCTAAAAAGAAACATAATATTAGTATCTAAAAATTAAAAACATTATAATAAAATGCTATTCAGATGATTATTTAGCATTAAAAAAATTTTAGTTACATAAGCGATATAGAGAGACAATAATGAAAAGTTTGAAGACCGATCAGCATGTCAGACAAAAAAAACATCAAATGGCGCAACATTGACAAAAATGTCAAGAAGGCGTATCTAACTAAAGGATGTCGACAATATTAATTTGAATTTTGGATTATGTACTATCTGGGGTCTGTCGAATATATTCTCAACCATAATGAGCAAGGGTTCTATCCAAACAGAAAAAGAAAAATGTGAATGGGAGGAAACATTCAACAATGTTCTTTTTTAAAACTCAGAAAGCTGATTCCATCACCGTTGACGCTGGTAATTATTGCGGTACGTTGAGAAAATTGAGTCTATGGTATGAACGTAAATGAAATATGGTTTTATTAAAATAGATTAGCTTGCCACAATACATGAAAAACGATGTAGTTCACCATGCACATCAAAAAGTTGCGATTTAACTCATTTGGATTTTTTTCTAAATGTTTTTAAAAAATAAAATTTATGATTCAAGCAAGTACAGTAGAACTCCTATAAGTTGAAGTACCATTTGCCAAGGAAAAAAGTTCGAGTTAAAGAAATTTCAAATTAGAAAATTTCGATTTATAGAAGTTCCACTTATAGAACTCAAAATCAAAGCACTTTTATATCTTAGCGATACTGCCACAATTTTTTGTTCAAGTTATAGAAATTTTAACTCATGAAAGTTCGACTTATAGGAGTTCCACTGTAATTGAAAATAACATTTGTGAAAATTCTGATTTGATTTCAAAAATAATCTCAAGAAATTTAATTAAAGGAGTACATATTTGTTAACAGAACCATAGTGGCTCTTTTCTATTAACAATGGCATGTACGATGTAAAATCCATATTAAATATAGTGATGGAATCTTAGGATACCGTGATGTCTGCTTCAGTATCCACATTCGGTTTTTTTTAACAATAAATCATACTAACCGCCGATATTTTAATAGTTTTATTAAAAAATATTATATTTTCAAGTACTCACCGATTGCGTGTTGTAAGGAGAATTAGCTGGTTGACCCAAACTGTGATATGCACCAGCGGCAGGGGTATATTGTCCAAAGCCACCAGCTCTTGCATGACCCTGAGTGCCCAAGACACTAGCTTGATCAGCAGGCGGCAAAAATGCTCCATATAACCCAGATTGTATTTGTTGGGTTGAGTTATATAGAACAGTTGGGGGCGACGGGATGGCCGAAATGTTGTATTGGGCGGATCCTGCCGCTGCCACGTTCTGTGCGGTGGCTGCAGATGGGAATCCGGTTAAATGTTGATTGGCGGCGTATTGCTGTGGTCCAAGGGACACACCTACAGCTGTTGCTGCCATCGGGGGAGGAGACAGGGGTGTTCCCAACAACATAGGATGGCCCACAAGTGCTGAGTGAGATTGCTGGGAGGTTGATGAGACGGTTTGGCCCGTAGCACTGGATACCTGTTGAGTCGGTTTAACCTGTAATTAAATATATTACGAATCACATAAAATTTTTTAAAATGCTTAAGTACCTTGCAAACATTTGTAGATGATGTAGCTTGGTTACTGCCAGGACTAAAGCCTTCATGATGCTCATCTTGGGCATCGTTTCCTTTGAAAACTGTGTCTAAAGGAGCCCCAAAGCTTATTCCACTTGAGTCTCCGGTTTCTTGATCTGAAGTTTCCCAAACTTTCTTTACAGAGGCGATTTTCATATTTAACGAATCAGCGTTACAAATGGTGCTATTGTAAAAATATACTTTGATACAGTTGAACATATAGAAAGATTATCACTACATACCTATTGACAGATGTAATACTCTTCGACATACATAAATTCTTCGAAGACTTTTCATCCGTTAAATGAGTCAAGTCTGTTCCGAAAAAGTCCAATTTCATATCGGATTCTTCTTTAAATGTTATTTGTATAGGATCTGATTTATTGCTATTATCACTTTTTTGCAAAAAATCGTTAATAGGTTTTGAAAATACGTTATTTTCAATGTTTTCTTCCAATTTTGAACGTGGTTTGTCACTGGAAGCCGAATTCCGCGAAGCGGATCGAGCTCCTGGTGCTGATTTGAAGTTTGTATTTTCGAAAATAATCGTATTCACTGGAGGAGTGGTTCCATCCAAAATAGTTTTGTCAGTAATTTGAGAGCTTTTCCCTAACAATTTATCATTATTTGTCCCAGATGCAGGTCCTGGACTGAGAGATGAGGAATCCATAACGACTCCATCCATC
The DNA here is from genome assembly GCA_013372445.1 of Hypothenemus hampei. NCBI lineage: Eukaryota > Metazoa > Arthropoda > Insecta > Coleoptera > Curculionidae > Hypothenemus > Hypothenemus hampei. The sequence continues at coordinate 325,104 of JABRWK010000064.1, forward strand.
GAAACTCCCCCTAGTAAATTAGCAGCATCATGGTCGGAGGATTGCAACTGCGATCCAACAGTCTTGTGCATTAAACTTTGACTGGGTTTGTCCCACGAGGAACACGAAGAACTCTGGACCACTTGGGCATTGTCTCGCATACCATATGGCAACTTGCCTAATTCTCCCATTTCGCCAATCAATTGATGTTGCATTTGTTTCTGCATTTTTTCTCTTTGTTGTTTTGCAAATCTAGGAGGCAATTTGGCTGGATTAATGTGTCTATTATCCCGGGACCTTGGATCGTAAGGACCCTTATTTCCGGGCAAAATTTGAGGGGGATTTACCGGAGTAGACATTAATGGAGGAATATTTTGAATTTGTTGTGCGGTCATTTGATGAGTACTTGATGATTTTCCTTGATGAGAAATTGGTTTTTTATCTGATTTTATATCTTTTGTGTCATTTTTAGAAACAATTCCTTTCTTTTCCTCGACGCTCTTTGGTCGGTCTTTCACAGCAGTTTTCTTATTTTTGACTTCTTGAAAACCATCCAAATCACCATTAAATTCGCTAGTTCCCTCCCTTTGATTTTTTGAATCGTCAGTATCACGATTTTTTAATGATATATCTGCAATCGCATTAGCTAATAGATTTTGTGGATCCGGTTTAATGTCGGATTTTTTCGAATCAAAGCTACCACTCTTTTTATCAGTGTTTGTTTTCGTAACGTTACGATCTCTTCTTTCATTCCCTACGCCTCTTCGATCTCCTTGTATAATTTTTTGTGAACTCGAACGACCAATAGTAGTCCTCTTATCACAATAATCCCCCATACCTACTTCATCTTCTTTTCTTATTTTGGATTTGTTATGATCCGGTTTTGATCTGTCACGCCCTCTTTTATTTTTCTCCTCATCTTGTCTGGACTTACCGATAATACCAGCTGCAAGAGCTTCTTGATTCTGTTTAATTTTATCTGGAACCAAAGAAGTATCACTGGCCCCAACATCGTCGCTCAAATTTTTCTTCTCCTTTTCGTCCAGATGACTAAAAGGACTCTTTGAAGGCGGCGGTCCATATCCGTAAATACGTTTTTCTAATCCGCCCATTCTACTGCCCCTAAAATTATTGCCACCTCCACGTCCATGTCTAGACGGTTCCCCTTTAGGAACATAACCACTAGTCTCTTTCCTATCTTTTTCTTGCTTCTCTTGTCGTTTTTGATCAGAAACATGTTTTTCTAGTTTATTATCGCGATTTTTATCATCCTTGTCAAAAGGTTTTTTAGGTGCCTGCTTTGAATCCTTCGAATCGACAGAATATGTGTCCGTTGAACCATCACTATCCGTGCCATGCCCATAAAATTCTCTGCCGCCCTTCCACCTTGGAGCCTGGCGTTTGTGGCCCCACAGAGCGCCACTTCTAGCGTGAAAGTCGGAAGAAGAACTGCTACTTCCCCAACTATTCGCTTGTGAAAAACCTCTGTTGTTTCTATTTTGTTTGTCCTTAAAATCATCTTTCTTAATTTCCACATCCTTATTTTCTGATACCTTCTTTTGCTCTTCAGCACTCTCGCTCCAAATTTTTTCAGACGAACGTGACTTGTCTGAGTTTTTAAGTGGATCCACATTCTTGGTAATTGGAATTTCACCTTTTTTTAATTGAGTTAAATTTCTTTTTTCGTTTGCATCTTCTGCTTCTATCCGATCACGAGTGATTGGTCCGGGTACTAAAGAAATTACTGTCCTCTTCTCCTCCTTAATTTCGATTTTGTCTTCGTAGGATGCTTCCACGTCTTCATTCCAGGACCCCATAAACTCTCTTAAATCTGAATCCCTTGAACGACGATTGCTGCCTTGAGAACCATGTGAAGTGTGAGAATCACGACTATCCGGACGCTGCGGCCTATCGAATTTTTCCTTTTTATCATCATAGTATCGTTCATGAGTATCTGGCTTTCGATCGTACCTTGAATCAACAACTTTGCCCTTTTGCCATTTATCTTCGTCTCGTTTCGAATGAAATTCATCGCTGGGCGATTTTTGAGGTGGGAAATCGGACAATACATGAAGCGAGCTTCTATAACTTTCATCAGAATTTTGTCTCTTATATTCTTTACGGTCATCTTCTTGTCTCTCAGGGCTTTCAGATTTATTTATTCGACTAGAAGCACGAGGAATTGTAGACCATCTTCCAGAGTCATGAGGGTAAGATTGACCACCGCTGCGTTGCTGGTGTTTCATGAATCTTGGTGGTAAATCATTTTGGAATTGCCTAGAGAACGTCGGACCATTTTGTTCTCGATGATCGGGTTTCTGTTGGGTTTTACGTGGAAAAGTTTTACTTTCCAGTTGAGTTAAAGATCGGAAATCGTCTTTTGGAGGGGACTCGGCGGGCCCACGAAGTTTCTGATCTTTCTCTTTCTCCTTCTGGAACTCAGGCAAAGGAATTTCCACGTGATTAATCGGTTTGGGAGGCACCGCGGATGGGCTGATAGTTCCGACTTCGGACTCTCTGTCTCTATCACGTTTTTCGCGAACCTTTTCATTTAATTCCTGCAGCTTCTTTTGAGCCCGTTGTCTGCTTTCCTCGTTAAATCTTTTCTCCTCTTCCTCTTTACGTTGTTTCGCTCTCTGAATCGCTAAATCAACTTCTTTCTGATGTCTGTGTTTCTGAGCAATAACATCATCTTCGTCCGATTGACGACCTCTGTTATTTTGCTGCCCCCACTGTTTAGGAGAGGATTGTCGTTCGGGTCTCACATCTTGCGATTTCGTTTGCTGTTTCTTAATTGGACGATCTTCATCGTCACTAAATGTCAGCTTCTGATTATAGTCAATATCGTCAGATGCGGCCCAGCCCAAATCGTGACCTAGCTCGTCCAGCTTATTTAATTCTTCCTCGCGAATGATCGGTCGGGGAATCAATTCTTCGGCTGAAATATCTCGGTCTTGAAGACGAGGTGGTCGTCCGTCCAACGATCGACGTCCACCACCATGAGCCACAGAATGCATTGAGGCATGGCTGAACTGGCTCGTGGGTGCACCACCTTGTTGAAAACTACCTTTGTACATGAAGGGTGGCAACACTCCACGCATCTGTGGCGGCACAGTTTCGGGAGAACGGCCTCCCTGGCCCGCAACCTGCGGTGCACCGCCCAGGACACCCGATCCGACTCGTGCCTGAATGTCGCTTGGTCGTTGTCCGCCTTGTGTCCATGAACCTTCCGTTTGCGGGCGGAGGCTGAAATTATATTGATTAATTTTTTAATCTACAAATTTCCTGTTTATACTACATAAATATACATTAATATTTCTAGAAACATTCACTCCTTCTGCACATGTAATATAGAGACTTGAAGTACCGCTAACAATAAGTATATGTATAATTATGTATGTATACTAAAAAACTGATAGATTTTATCAGTTATTCAATAAGCACATATACATGCAATTCTAGCTACTTCAATTGTACAAAATTACTAAGAAACCAGAATGATTTAAAAAAAATTCAGTCTCGAACCTTAATCCTGTGTGATTTGCGTCTACGGGCCCGCCAGCTGAATAATCCGTAGTTTGTGAACCACTTCCGCCAGCAGCGTCCCCAGAAGACAGGCTTGGGAATTCGTGTTGAAACTGTGGACTCTGATAAGCGGGGGGATGGCCTCCGTCCGGCTGGCCTCCGGCCATCACTGCGCTCCACAGCTTCTCGGCACCTGATGTGCCTGCAGCCGAAGCAGAAGTCTGTTTGTTGTGTGGTGGAATGACATTGGTTGAGGGAATGGCAATCGCTTGCTGATGTGGTGTGAGTTGCGGAGGTCCTCCAATCGCAACTGTCGAACTCTGATTCGGCGGAGCCCCATTTTGAGGTGCAGGTGCACTTGCAGTTTGTGTACCTCCTTGTTCTATAATAATAAACTGATTTTAAAACATGATAACTAGGAAGATGTGATTTTATCAAATTTGCAGTTTGCTTTTTTGTAAGGGTTTTAATTATATTGAAATATGATGGTCATAATTGAAAATCCGTCTCAATTTTCAGCAAAAAACAATAATAGTACTGTTGTAATAAACCAAATGCTGCACAGTACATAAATAAATAAACGGCTTAAAGATTAGCATCAAGAACTACGCACAGCAATTCTTGACACCATACAGCCCCGATGATTCGAGATCTGCTTAATTACCAGAAGTAGGACATATAACAGAATTCACTTTAGAGCTCTAGCTTATCCTCTTACAATTAAAGACCATAAAGGACTGCGATTCAGCTTAATATTGAACTCATTAAGACACGTCTACAAAACGAACCAAACAAGCAACGCTCGTGAAAAAATCAATTACCCAATTTCGTGTGTTCGTCATATTAGTTGAATTTCCCATCGGTTCCTAGCAAAGTGACTTCCAATGATGTAACAGATGCAACTGGTGAGATTCTTGAATATGTCAAAATAGAAATAAAAAAATAACGAAATAAATGGACTCGAAAGTTGTTAATCTTTCTTTTTCTCATCTTTAAGAGAATGTGCTATTTTTTTGTAACATTTGCGCAGGGAACATGCTTTTTAATATTATTATAACATAACTCTTATTTACTGTTGCATAATGCAAGGAATTGTTCGTACTTGTCAATTAACTTTAAAGATGTTTCCTAATTCCAATAGTTTAATAACTGGCCTTGGAAAAAAACACTATTCTTTTGTGTGCAAACTGAATATTCACCGACGAACATAGTCTTTAATCTTCCCAAATTTACCACCAACATGGTCCGAAAAATGATTCGCATATTAAGTTCGGCTGGAAGAATCACAAAGAGACAATATACAGATTAAAGTCAGACTTTGGAGCCTAAGAAGACTTAAAATTTGTAAATATTTGACAATCCTCAGACACATTTCTATTTCTCGTAATTTATCAATAAATAAATGAATAAAGATAGTGCTAAGTCTTGTTTCTTTACTCTAATTTGAAATTATTTCTTTTAAATCTAATTGATCACAAACCTTGCTTGCCCCATCCTGTGGCACCTGGAGGGACTAACGGAACAGCCGCACTTGAGTCGTTTGTTTCTGATTTCAAAGATGGTAAATTGGCAGGAGCTCTACGTGCATTAGGAACCTTTCCCAAACTTTGCATGCCATGCTTAATGTAACTTGAAGATGTTTTTTGTGTTGGTTTCTCAGTGTTTTCCCCCTGAAATTGCATATATTGTTTATTAATACGATTTATGTTTTTATTATTTCTAGTACTAAACAAAACTTAGAAACGAACACTAAAATAAATCTGTATTTGACTGAGTTATCGAATGTATTATAAAAATCATTACCAAAGAAACACACTATTACAACCGACGTATTAAAACTAAATGTCGTATCTGCAATTTGTACTTCAGGTACCACATTATTCTATACTGTTATCTGCATTTTTGTTACGGTATTTTGTTGGTTCTGTAAGCTGTAAAGACAAAATCAACGAATTTTTTTTGTTCTGTCAATAAAAAATTGTGGAAAATGTTAAAACATTATACCATAACTAATCTATAATCCGCTCGAACTCATTATTAATCATTTGACACTTACGACACTTTATTTTAACACGGCAGTATAGACGATTAACTTGGTTGTCAACATGAGGCTTCGCCCATCTAATATCCGAACGTATTGATTCCATCTCAACCGTTGTTTCACCATGAAATGTCAACCATCAACCTGCCTACAGACATTTAACATTATCCCCAATATGGCAGGTTGACAACAACTTTGACAGCCAAGATGATCGTCTATAGGCCCCTTTGAGAGAATGTCGAAAATAATACTACCTCAAAGAATGTGGCACATTCTAGGTTTTATTCTTAAACGTTGAAGAGCTACAACACACTAATTATAAAAAGGCACTCACCCGACTAATCTTATACAGATTATTTATATCTAAAGATTGAAATTTTGGTTTGGTCTTCTCCCCTTTGGAGGCATTTCCTGACAATGTAGACATGCTGTCTGCACGCAACCATTTAGATTATACAAAACCCAAGAACGAACCTTATTCCTAAAAAATTTGAATACATATAATTACTATACTTATCTCGTTATTTTGAAATTATTCTTTGTACAAAATTGGTTTCAAATACGACATTATTTGAGTACATGAATTGTAACAGTAAATTTACCGACAGAGAAAGAATAAAACACTTTGAAAAACGTAACAGGAGAAATAGGCGTACATTGCATTATCGTTATTAATTTTTGCAATTGACTGTAAATGTAATGTTTAACCAATGGCATGGTTTGCAATACACATTTTACCCATAAACATTTAAGGTTAAACCGGAAATCAGAAAATAAACTGATTTTCCAATGAGACAAAATTCGTTTAATAAACAATGAATTACATTAAAAACAATTTAAACAATAACTTTCTCCATTCGTTTATAAGTTTACAAATAATAACTGACGAATTTGTTAACGTCAAACAATAAGAAAAAACTATAAAAACCTTCGATTAATGAGTTGGCAACCAAAAGACAAAAATTATCCGACATAACGGTTTGGAATTCTCTGTCGGGTTCAGGGATCGAAGGAGAACGTCCCATCTCGCAATTCAAGTTAGACAAGTGAAAAATTATCGAAATACGGACGTACCTTGGTCCGTCCAAATGGGTTAACACAAAAGAACAAGGAAATTTCACGATTTCTTCAAAAACGGGACGGATGTACGCGGATTTTCTTAAAATTTTAACACTACAAAATATTCTTAACTTAGCTCGTAACTGTCAAAATGGCGTTCGCCGACTAACAAAACATAATCAATACGTCACAGGTTTTGAAGCGCACCTAGCGGATAAATATGCTATGAAAGATATCTATCTTCAGAAAATTTGTTTTGGCAAGAGGCCATTCTAACAAAGAAGAAGAAGAAAATTTCTTTTAGATTGTGTTTAATTAAGCTCGTCAACAGATGTTGCTAATCCATAATAATGTAGTGTGTCATTTAAATTCTTATACCTGAAAGAATTATAAATTTAGCTGAAAAAGTTTCAACAAATTTATACTTTACTAATAGAAAAATTAATGTAATTTTAATAACATTATTATAGAATTTTGATGATTAAAAAATTTAGAATTAACTTATGTACTTAATCACAAAAGTTTGTTGTTGTTGTGGTTGCCTATCTATACGGAAGGATAATGGGGACATGTTGGTGAAGTACAGACAGCGATTATTGTAAAATAAAACATTTTTCCCGTTGTTATCCCGATTCTACTGGTTATTCATCTCGGATTTTGGTTTTGAATGCGGAGAAAAAAGTTTTAAACACAAATAATATTTACTTAACAGGTATATAGTGTGTTTGAAATTGAAAGTGGAGGTATTACAATCTCGAAAACTACATATTAGTTTTATATGTATTATAAAACATAGAAAATGGTTAATTAAGGAATGAATTAGAACTTATTTTAATTTGTTCAAATAATGATTCTAACCTTTTTGGATTTTGAACTATTTTTGAAAAACTGAAATTTTGTATTTTTGAAAAACGTTTACGACTTTTTTATACATATACAGTGTTCTATATGTATGGAAACGGTAGATTATTTCCTAAAATAAAACACTTCTCAAAAAAATGTAAAGACAAAAGTTTTAAAGGATATAAAAATCTATTGAACTATAGAAAAAGTAAATATACAGGATTGAGTATAAAAACGTGGTGAACTAAACTTGATCTTTTTTATATAGTGAAACTAGAACACCCTATATATTTTTTCATAATTCGATTCTTTATTGAATTCTATACAAATCTTAGGTATTTTTTCTAACTTTAATCATTTTCAAAATATCAAGTTCTGGAATAGTCTCTGTTATGTCCGGCACAATAATTAACAAAATAATGTCTTAAACTTTATTTATAACTCGGAAATACAAATATTAATTAAGATTTAACAACTATATAATTGGAAGATGATAATTGAAAAGGAACCAAGCGCCAATTTTCAAAAATTGAGTTAATGTCACTATATGACAGCTTAATATTCATTTTATTGTATTGTAAAAGTTAAAAACGTTTGTTATGTCCTAGAGCAATATTTATTAAAGAAAGACTCAAGCGGCTTGACTGCTGGTTACTCGAAATATCAATTTGGAGTTTGGTTCCTTTTCAATTATCTTCGTCCAATTAAATGTGACAAAAGGCCATTGTCAAGTCAAAGGTCGGAAAGTCAATGTTGACATTTTTATCTCTAACCGACAGTTGTGCTACTTTGGTAGGGTCTGATTGCCCAACAGTCTTTATTTCAAATATCTACATAATTTGAAAAAATCTTTCACTATATAAATATGGACTGCTAGTGAGCCACCATTACACGATCCAAGATGTGGCGACACCGATCCCCGGTGTGGTGACTGACAGTATTAATTTCGGCCGCCGTTATGGTGGTAAACAATGTGTGATATTAGAAGTGATAAATTTGTTTTAAATATTATCAAGTGTTTAAAAAATAATTATGAAGAATTGCGTCGCTGATGGTTGCAAGGGACGTATTGAAAAAAAGCAGGATTAAGTTTCATAGGTAAGAAAACAAAACTGAAATTTTAGTTCGAGGAATTTTTCTTACATTTTCATATTAAGCTTATTACATTCAAAAACTCTTGCAGTGACCATAATTTATAATATATTAGTTTAGAAAATTAAACGTTATGTTATTATATACGGTTTCATAAACTTACATAATATGTAACCGTGTACCCATCAAATTATGATGGGTACACAGAATGAATAGGCTAAGTCAAAATTTTAAAATTTTAGGAAAATCATTTTAAATATTTACAACTTCATCACTTTAACTATAACAAAAAAAGAAAATTTAGCATTTTCCGCTTAGTTGACTTATTTATTTACGTTTCACAACTAGCATTAGAAAGAACATTTTTTATTCTTTCAGATGGCGTCAATAATTAAATTTTGGCAAAAATTGACTTAGCTTATTTATTCCATGTACCCTTCATATGTATATCGAAAATTAGTACCATTAATCATTGCCTCGGAGATCAGTGTCGCCACATCTTGGATCGCTAATTTATCATTGTAGGTCCAGGGAACTAACAGTCCATGTCTATGTATATGTACAGTATGGAAAGCTGAGACAGGGCCAATTTGT
>JABRWK010000064.1:340420-350673 GCA_013372445.1 Hypothenemus hampei
ACCAGTATCGAGTGACGGCTGGATTAGCATGACCCAATAATGGAAAAGTCGATTCATCCGTAAAAAGGATGTTTTTGATGAAATTTTCATCATTATTCGCCCTTTCCATTGCTGTTTCACAAAAAAACAACCGCCTCTCGACGTCCTGAGGGAAAATTTGATTCATTTTTTGCACTTTGTAAGAACAATACCCATTTTTCTTTAAAACTTTTCTCGCTGTTTCACGTGGTAAATCGAATTGTTCCGCTATTTCCTTGATGGACTGATCAGGATTTTCCTCAACACTAACACAAATCATAATTTCCTGCTCTTCCCTTTCATTGTTATTTTGTGGGAGGGGTTTATGATGTAGGGGTGAAACGCATCCATACGTTCGGAAATTTCGAACGACCCGACTTACTGTTTGAACACTAGGAATGGGCCGATTGTCAAAACGTTCTAAAAATGCATTGACAACCTGTTCTAAGGATTGTCCTGCAGCAAATTGAAAGACCATGAAAACTTTTTCTTCGATTGTAAAAATTTCCATTTTATTATTTTTATTGACTCTAATAATACCTACGCAGAAGATAAAATTATTGCAAAAATTTCGATAGCAAATGAAGAAAACATAATTCTTTTCGGTTTTATATTCCATAAATTCAAAAAAAAAATGCAAATATATTGTCAACAATCATATGTATATTTTTTGGTCTTCAAAGGAATCCACATAGTTTTCACCTAAAAACTGCATTATTTCATTGTTTATTATAGCGTATTTTTGTGAGCGCCATGCAAATCGGCAACATCGCAGAGCTCGGCCTGACTTCGGAGGTACGACTGCAGTTCGGCAACTGATCCCCACCATGTTTATTTCGTTGTTTGTATACTATAAATGTAGATGCGCGGAAACAGACACTCCTTCATATCACTAGTGTTTATGGTTATACTGTATAATCATAGAGTTCTGTCAAAGCAGCCGACAACCGGAGGAGGCCGCACTACCGGCACATTTACCCTATTTCATAACTATTTTTCTTTTCATTCGAAAATTGCGAAATGGAGCAAAATGTCACATTAAAATGGAGAATTAAGAATTCTTAGAAAGGTAATTTATTGATTCCTATTGTGATATTTAAGCTAACTTGGCAAAACAGTTTCTGTTTTCAAAAACTGACCCCAGTACAGGTCGTACATTTCATTTTACAAAATAATGAAGGTCATTTTGAATATTAATAGTCCATTTAAATTTGTTATTTATTAGTTAATAGGCATAATAAAATTTCGTTCATATTTATAAAAAAAAATCTGATGAGGTCTTTTGTTGAAGTAAAATATCCAAAAGTGTTATTATGGAGATCTCATTGGAAAGCAATTAAACAGCAGTTTAAAAATATGTAAAAATAATCGAGATCCATATTAAAAAAAATAAGTTTATATCATTATTTGAAAAATTAAACGATCTATAAAATTTAGATAAAGGCACAGGCAAAAAGTTTAAAACCTGTAAAACTATTGAATGGTAGTATTTTTTGAAAAACCCTTCGATAATCTTGTAAATTAAATTTCTAGTTTCCGCCGTTTAGGAAATAGCAATATTGGATACCTATCTTTTGAATTTATATGCAAAAAAGCATGTCTGAATTTTTCAGAAAATAATTTTTTGGTATTATTGGACTCAAAATAACTAAAAGAAAACAATTTTTTCTTCTCTTATAAAATTTTGTATTTTTGAGATATACGCGCTTTTGCAAGTAGACCATTGTTATTTTCCCGTCCAATGGGTCGTATGAATAAAATGAAGCAAATGCTTCTACTTCAACTTTTCGAGAGAAATATTTCCATCTTTATGTAGCAATTCATATAGAATGTATCAATATTGAAAAATTTCTCTCAAAATCTTGAAGTAAAAGCGTTTGCTTTGTTTTATTCATACTACCCAATATCTCGTACGGTCGCCCCAGCTCTTTATCGTTACTTCTTCTAAAAAATTAGAGGTTCGGTGCTGTCAAACTGATCTGACGCCACATATGCGACAAATATCAGATCACGTGAAGTTTTTGACATTCAAATAAAAAAAATTAATTAAATTAGAAGAGGAAATTAACGTTCTAACCAATAGTTTTTGTTTTATACTGCAATTATTTTTAATGGAAACACCACACCAAACGCTAATCAGTATTATTTTAGTTAACTCGCGTCTTAAAAAAAAGAAATTGCCATTAATGCGCTTGAAATTGGATTATTTTATTAATAGGTGAGTGCTGCTCACTAAATATCATAACCAGTGTTGCCAGAAATACCGATTTATCTGTAGATATACCGATTTCTTCTATTATCTACCGATTCGATTAAGACTATCGATTGAACTATAATTATTTATTTATTTATTTATATTAATCTAACGGCTATCGGAACCAAAATATCCGAAATAAAATTCCTTGACCTGCGCGTCATCCTGACCTACATGAACATTAGAAATAGATAATTGACAAGACTTAATACTTGAACATTGTTAACAATAAAAAGTACAATTTTAAATAACCTAAATTAGTAAACCTCTAATGCAATGACAATTATAAATTCAAAATATTTACTTTCAATCAGTAAAAATACAAGTCAATCAAAATAAAATTAAATATTTTCACAAACCGTTCCATTCCTGCTCGAACTACTCCACCACTATCACGTGATTTCAGGCGTTGGTATCGCGAAAACTCTTTCAGATTGAACTACTGGTGAGGTTAGATGCAAATATTGTAAACATTAAATTTAATTCAGAAGAATTAATTTCACATAGTAACTTGGAACAGTCTTTTATTAAATAATGTTAACATCGACAGTCTTATAAAAATACGTGTCTTCCGATATTTCACGAAATATACCGATAAACTTCCTAAAATACTTCATTTCTACTTATAAACAACGTATACCACCTGGCAACACTGGTCATAACTTTGTCAAGAATTTTTTTGAAAGGTTCAGCAAGAAAATAGAGGAAGTAAACGAACTGATATTTAGTTTTTTTTAGAATTAACCTCTGCAATAATGATTATGGAAAACGAGTTGACTAAATACAGTTTCCCAGTACAAATGACTAATATCTATGAAAGGGAAGAATGGGTAATATCTACAGATCATTGTTATGCGACGCCATGGAATTGGAAGCCCGAATCGTCATTTTTTAAACCCACAAGGACCATATTTATGTCTAGGACTGATGGCGTTAAACCATTATTTTCATTAGCCAGATCTTCACAACAGTCTGATGATATTGATGTGGAGTCAGATGTTGACACACCAACTCCAGTTTACGACTTAAATAAAGCTTCTAATTTGATGGAGGAATGTGAACGATTTGCCGCTGGGGTTAGAAGTGATTTAGATGATGAAAATTGGGAGGACAAAATTAATAAGTTAGTTTCTCCATTTCATTTTAAACTCAATATTAAGAGACTTTATTTTAAGAGCAAATTGGACCACGTCTCAACATAAATTGTTCTTAGGGTTTGTTAAAATTTTGAATGAGTTGCACTTGGGGAAAATGGTGTATTCCGGTTCCCAGAACGAGCCAGTACTCCGTAGAACTATAATAGATAAATCAGTGCAAAGAGCTAGACGCTTATTTAATACTGTATCTTATGATAGGAAACTTATTTATTGGTTACATCAGCTGCTACTAGATAATTTAAATCAGAAAAATTTGGCTTCATATTTGGACATTTTACAGGTAATGGATCTCAATATTAAATATTTTTAATGCTAAGTATTCGTCTTTCAGACATTAAAAGCTAAACTTCCTAAATTTGTGGACAAACTCATTAACAATACAGGTTCTGTTACTCGTTCGGGTCATTTAAACAATGAGAATTTGAATTCAATATTAAAAAAGCCGTGGGATCCTCTTGAAGCCAGTTTAAATCAAGATAAACCGAAAAAATTACCATCTAATCCTATTATTGTTCTGATGCCATGTTCCCCAGTTCTTTCTAAACGAAACCAAAAATGGTTCTCTTTATTGTCAAACTTAGGACAAGTTATGAGCGTTCCCACTAATTTTGGTAATATATATGGATTTTTTATTAATATCATTCAGCTGTTATATTGTCATACAGGATCGGCCAGTCATCGAATGACAATGACGAATTGCATTGATCAGATGTTTTCATTCGCTAGAGGAAGAATTCAGGAAGTGCGGGAAAACTTTCCAGGAAGAAATATCATTTTGGTAACAAATAAATATATTAAACGTTGTTTAACTTAAATAGAAATATTTTGAAGGCCGGTATTGGTGTCGGAGCCACTTTAGCTCTACAAGTTGCACATGTGGAAAATGTATTTTGCGTTATTGCTTTAGGATTCTCTATGTTAACTGCTGATGGGAAACGAGGTGAACCAGACGATTCGTTATTGGAACTACAATGCCCAGTACTTTTTATTATAGGACAATGTTCAAGCACCACTTTGTAAGTTACAATACAATATTTTTACTCTATTTGATTACAAATTTAAACAAAGGACAGAGAAGACAAGAGAATTTGAACTCAGTCCATCAATTCTATTAATTGCCATGACCAATATTTTGCTCTGAGGTGAAAACGAAGCGGTTGTGGAGCTATGTTTATATGAATATTTTCTTTTTAAATTAACTAAAAACAGTACCCTGAAGTTTGGACACATACTTAACACCCTGTACATGTAGACTTATCTATAACCATATTTACAATATTTATCTTTTTTTAATTAAAAACCATATTCTAATGAACATTATTTTTTTTAGTCAAGAGGACTTAGATGATCTCAGAGAACGAATGAGAATTGAAACTGGATTAATAGTTGTGGGTTCAGCAGATAATAATTTGATAATTAGCAAGAAAAAAAGAAGGGAAGAGGGCATTACTCAAAGTATCGCTGATCGATGCATCATTGTAAGCGTATTATAATTAAGAAAAGTTCACTAAATTTCTCATTAAATTTTGTTCATTAACAATGAAATACATAATGGTAGAATTTAAAAAAATCTTGTATATTATCAGGCTTTGTGGCATTACACGTAAGATCTAAATATTTTAGGATGAAATTGGGGAATTCATCAGTAAATTAATTTTATCACCTTTCCCACCACAATTGAGGCAATCTCCAACAGCCATTCTAGCAGATGTATCTAAGAAGTCAAGACTAGAAAGGAAACGTTACAATTCAACTGCTAGTTCATTGGATAGTGAACCACCATCTCCCACCTTACGCTTAACCCGACCAGGTTTTAAATATTTTTTTCAAAATTAAACATATTTTATTACACTGTTTTCAGTTGGGCGTCCTGCTGGAAAAACTAAATGCAAACTAGAGGCCAAATGGGCCGTTCAAGTAGCCCAAGGTACACCAATTTCTAATTCTAACACTACTCCAATATCCACATCCGTATCCTCTCAAAACTCCTTAATTTCAACTCCTCTTTCGTCCACTGACACCGTAAATTATCTTTTGGGTCAGACTCAATCTTCTACCCAACAAAAATCTGACGAGTCATTACAACAGAGCGAATTCCGTAAATACCGCACTATTAAACAAACGGTTGTCGGATCAACAGTGGACAAAACTAAACAAAAAGTAATTCTTAGTGAGGAGCAAGGAGAATCCACACAAGGTTAGAAGCATAACCATATGTGCATGCTTTTATGTTGTGTTAGTGCTCGTTAAAAATTTGGATTTCTTAGTAGTAAAGCATTTACACATTTAAGCGTGGCATTAGCACGTCCATCCCCACAATTCGAATGACTGTTTGCATACTTATTGAGTATTCATTTCAATGAGTTGAGGCAAATACATCGACTACATATTTGTTTCTTTATTTGTGCAAATGTGTAGATGCAAAGTAAGAGCTCCATGTTTTTAAATTAATATTTGTGTAAATTCGAGATACTAATCAATGTTTGTCCGAAATAGAATTAACCAAAATTAACACACAATGTTTATTTAGCTCGAATGCAAGCCTATAATTTAGGAAGAAATGTTCAACCGGATGGTCAATTATCAACTCTTTTACAAAGTGGCATAAAGACAATCCCACCAATTCAACAAAAAACTAGTGGTTCCCCTACCATAAAAGGTAAATTAAGAAGATATTCATTATTAAAAATGACGTATATTTTTTGTGGAATGTTTTAGTTTTAGAAAATGTCCAACTCACAAGTCAAGCTACTGCCAAATTAATTTCTAATTCAAGTGGTCGATCTATTGATTTGTCCAAAATCGCTTTAGGACAACGAGCTACTGGTAATGTAATGCTTCTTCCAGATGGGAAAATTAAGACTTTGCCTTCGATTAAGCCAATCACAGTGAAAACAAGCACCGGTACCCCTATTGTCCTTTCAATGTCAAAAGGACAACCAAGAAGTAACGATGTTTTAAAACAAAAGCCTTTTTAAACTATTGATTTTTTTGTAGAAACCAAATTTATTACGAAAAGACTTGATGGTACGCCTATTAAGAAACAGACTTTTATGTCATTTCCGCAACCGATCAAGACCAATTTACCTCCACCAACGAATTTAACTTCACAAGATATAATGGATCTGCCTATAATTTNCATAAAGTAGAGTAAACAACATTTTGGGGTGTCCTAATATTCATAATTGAATATCTATGGAACCATCAACTACCACTTGCGGTTGAAGAGCAGTGCCAATAAGACCCCTTAGATGAAAAATGAGTTATATTTTATTTTTCAAATTTAAATCGTAATTCTAATGTATTTCTATCCACATTATTTAAAACATTGTTGTATGAGGCCAAATCTGCTAACGAAAAGAGCCCTTTCAAGATTGTTAGCATGACAAGCCAAGATTTTAATTCTACCGCATTTTTACAATCTCAAATCATTAATAGAAGGAAATTGATAAGCGCGAGAAATTGAAAAGGATCAAGATGCAATAGTCAGAAAATAGAAAAATAGAATAGAAAATTAAGGAGGAAGAACCATTACTAATACGAAACATTTTATATACGCCAAGGATTATGTTTCCTTCAGAACTGTGAAATTTTCAATGCAATATTCTGCTCTATCTTCAATTAATACTTTGCACTTACTATATCTAAAGGAGCGCATGGTATTGTTATTTTTTGATTATATTTTACTTTTCGTTACCACAAATGCTATAAAACTTTAAAAACAATTAAGGGCTAACTTTATAATGCCTAGTTAAAATTGGTTTTATTTCTAATTTCAATCGATTGCAGATATTACCTACGGACAACTTACATCTTGGTGTGAAAAAATCCAAATGAGCTTGATAGAAGTTGCATTTCCATTCTTGGACATTTCTGGTAGAGTAAACTGAAGTAAAGGATGTACCTATAAGATTATTTTTTTTTAACAAAGTTGATTTTTTGCAGTCACGATCCACTGTGATTTTTTTAATTCATTATGAATCGAAACAGCTTTTGAAAGCACAAGGGAATAGTAAAAAACGCATGTTCGATTTTTTAATTATGCTTTAGATAACCATCATAAATGCTCAATTGGACAAGGAATCCATTAAATTTCTTGAAAAATGAATTAGAGATGTAAAAAAAATATTTAAATTAAAATAAAATTGTATATCAATCGTGTTATTAACTGTATCAACCGATAAATTTATTTTAATTAAATAAATATGCTGCCCGGGATTATAGAGGTACAAAAAGTGTTCCTGTCCTACATGACAAAAAAAAATTGAAACACAGAGTTTCCATTTCAGAGTCTTTTTCAATTTTCAGGAATACTAGCTCTTGAATTCTTAATTGCCAAGAAAAAAAACCTACTAGTTATGTAGGTGGAGAAAGCTTTACGAAAAATATAAGATGGAAATTTTTATGTTTTGAAATAGTATATACTCAAGCTTAATTTTATTTTATTGCTTTATTTCCAAATGGTAATCAATAGAAATTGCTTCCTAGAACAATTTATGACCTTCCTAATGTTGGGCCATATTTGGAACGTAATCGGTCTTGAACAATAAGCCGCAGTTTGTAAATATTTACCAAAAACTGCAAATATTTGTCAAAAACAATGTTTCAAATTTAAACTTTCATAATTTTATTAGCGACTTAAGGATTAATATGTATTTGTTCGAAAAATTAATAATGTTGTTGAACTCTAATACTCTTTAAATTCTATTTGTATAGAATTATTTTTGGATTAAGAATAACCCTTAAGTATTAAATCAAATTTTTACAAAAACTCAATGTTGACAACTTTTTGGTTTATATGTAGAGTCTAAATTAGACATATCAATAACAATTTTTCCAAATTATTGACACTCATTATTACTATTACCCGTTTCACCATATTTTTCAAGTCATAAATCTGTAGTTCGTTTTCCAAATGTTGTAAAAGATAAGATAATGAATATTCTAAGACTATTGTTTTCCATATAAGATCTGTGCTTGGGGAGCCAGGCAACGCGCAGCATTACAACTTACCGTAGGTACATGCAAAATTATGGCGTCCCATTCTCCTGATGTAATGACAATAGAAAGAGCTCAAAAATCATTTAATGAAGCGGTTAGTCTGACCGGTAAGTTTAATATCACTTCTGAAACCTCTTTAGTAATTAACTTTTTTCAGGCTATGGAAAATATAACATATTCGTTTTATTGGCAACTGGAGGATGTCTAATGTGTGTCATAATCGAAACCATGAATATGTCCTTTATCATTCCAGCTGCTCAATGCGATCTTCATTTGACACTAAGTGAAAAGGGTATTCTTGTGTCCATAAGTTTTTTAGGCGTTATTACTACGTCCCATTTTTGGGGATTCATGGCAGATTATAGAGGTCGAAGAAATATATTGATACTTTCTTTAATTACAAGTTCAATTTTAAGTATTATTGGCAGTGTGATACCATGGGCATGGCTGTTTATATTGCTCCGATATATCAATGGAGCCTTGTAATTGGTCCCCTAACTTATATTAATTAATAATTGATTGAATATTTATTTTTCTAGCATCGGTGGAGCCTCTTCAATAATTTATGCCTTTGCTGGAGAGTTTCACGATGACTATTATCGTCCGAAAGTAATATCGTGGGTGAGTGCTTTTGTGGCACTTGGGCAAATGTACATACCAGGTAATCAAAAATTGCATTTTAGGTATCAAAATAAATAAGCGTATATACATATGTAATGTTTTAGGAATGGCTTGGGCTATTTTGTCACAAAAATGGGAATTTCCTGTAGATGCTTTTGGAATAACCTTTCGTCCATGGAGGTTATTGATTATTGCTTACGCCTTGCCGAGTTTAATTGTAGCTGCTATGATGTCAATTCTACCTGAAAGGTATACGTTTATATCATTCTTGAAGCGCTTTTATCCTAGGGACTGCTGCTTTTTAATTCATGTTTCTGGGCCATCTGCTACTACAATTCATCTCATGTTAATGTTAGCTTAGTGTCTTATGTATTACAGTCTTTGAATGAGCCGACAATTTCGTTCATATGCTTTTGTTGTCTTATCAAGACTTAACATTCCTTTAAGAATCCGTTAATAAATGTTCGAAGTGTGTTTTTACAGTTTTGGAAACTTTTTTTTATGAATTTCATTAATCAAAGTTGCGAGTGGCTCATTAACCCGATATCTGGTACAGGGGACTTTTCCTATTCTTTATCTGTAAATCCTAAATTATAAATCAGTATTAGATTAATTTTGCTTCTAGCTATTTCATTTTTAAGATAAAAACGCATCATAGGCAATTTTTTTAATTTCAATTTTCTTTGGAGGCATTTTTGTACATTCTGAATGTGGTATATGTTAAGTAAATCTGTAAACTCCATCCATCTCTTTACAAGTAGTTACAGGTAGAAATGTACTAAAAGTAAATCGTGATATCAAAAATCATCAAAGATCACTGTAATACTGTGCTGAATGAAATGTAATATCATGTGTGTTCAAACCTTTATGGAAAATGCGATTTGTGTTTTATTTACGTTCCTATGTAGATTCTGTTTTAAATGCTTTAGAAATCTTTTAATGTGTGGTATATTAGTCCAACAGTTCTAATGTTGTAATGTTCTTTGACTAATAGAAGTTTCGTAAAAACATATTACCTAATTTGTTTTATTAACAATACAAAAATTAAACAAGTAACAATGATATTTGTAAATGGATCAGTAAACTTTAGAGATTTTAATATGTTGATATATGTATGTTAAAGCATTACATGGCGCTTGCAGAACAGATAAGAACCACAGCATTGCCAGCCCTATCTTTTTAATATAATAGCTAAAATATAA
>JABRWK010000064.1:358730-382706 GCA_013372445.1 Hypothenemus hampei
GGTAGCTAGAAAATGTCCAGTTGCTTCGACATTCTCATTATTACACCAAATGTACTTTGAAGAGTTTCCACTTCACGAAAGGGACAAATTTCCTATCCAAATAAGGTTACCAGAATGAATTACACCATCTGTAGAAAATTGATTTACATTTCACGAATTGAACAAATATTTTGTCCAGATACTGTAAATCCCAATAATAACAGCATCTGGAAGTATTTCGTGAACTGTACAACTATTTCACGAAATGTACTATTTCGCCAAATGGGTGCGACATATATATGATACGGATTATCTTGTTAAAAAGCTCGATATTGGAGTGTTCTAACATATAAGATCAAATGAAATTTGAATATTTTTTGGATGTGCTGTTCAGTGGTTATAGTCCCTTGAATGAGCACTTGGCAAGTACTATAAGTACTCTATACCATAATTTCAAAAATAATAAAATTCTTCGTGTAAAAACTGAGAATTTGAATAATCTTCTGCTTTGGTTTATAATATATTGATTTTCAATTGTTCTAGTGGTAGAGAATTTATCTCTTTAAACCAACACTTCTAGATAATCTTCTTGACGAGAGAACTCATTCCGAATTCTTGATTCTTTATATTCGGCCTTCTTAAAATAGTGTTTAACAATAGTGTAGATATTTTAAACAACTGGTAGAAAATTAAGAAGATTTTGTAATCTTTTCCAATCTATCAACTTCAGTGGTTGGGCAGTGTATTTTTATATATGGTCTTAGCAAAGGTTTTATTATTTTCAAATTCTTAATGCTCATTGCTTATTGATCATAAGAATATCACAATGAAAACATTTCATTGTGATATTCTGTTATCAACATTATTGTTTCAATTATCAAATAATTACGTATTGAATCAGGCTAGTCATTGTTAGTTGAAGCAAATTGATATCACTAGGAAATTCTTAAATCAAAACATTGAAATGGAAGGACATTGTTATTAGGTTTGCTTTTCTTTTTGTGAGCAAACGTTTAAATTAAACGAATTTAAAATTAAGTTTTCTTTCTTATATATTGATGAACATTTTTTTTTCTTAGAATTAACAAAGTCAAATGGACGGACATCATCATCCTATGCCTGAAGGGCATGACATGAGTAATCATCAACACCATGATATTGCCACAGATCATAGTGTTCACCATGACATGGGAAGCAGTGGACATAGTATGTCTCATGCAGGTCATTCCATGGACATGTGGGTTAGTATAAAAAATTTTCTTGTTATTGATTAAGTATATTTTAAAAAATGTTTAAATTTTAGTTTCAATTTTCTACAAGTGCTACGGTTCTTTTTGAACCTTGGCATTTTTCAACTGTAGGAGGATTAATCGGCTCAATGATAGGTATTTTTATAATGGCTGCACTGTATGAAGGCTTAAAATATTACAGGTAAATTGTGAATCACCTTAGAGTAAGTTTAATTTGACATTAAAGTTAATACATGTTTTAGGGAATATTTATTTTGGAAAACCTATAATGCCTTGCAGTACAAAGCGGTCTCTTTGCCCGACAAAGCTCCACAAGTTCCAGAAATTCCTGAGGAGCCCCAAATTGTTCAGTAAGCTACTAACTAATAAAAATCTTCATTTCGGTTATTCTGCTAATATCTTATTTTAGACCTACAATGATAAGCAAGATTCATTTTTATCAAACGTTTTTACATGTAATTCAAATGATCCTAAGTTACTTCCTTATGTTGATTTTTATGACCTATAACATCTGGCTGTGCATAGCGGTAGTTTTGGGTGCTGGAGTAGGATATTTCCTATTCGGTTGGAAAAAATCTGTTATCGTGGACGTTACCGAACATTGTCA
Source organism: Hypothenemus hampei (assembly GCA_013372445.1). Lineage (NCBI taxonomy): Eukaryota > Metazoa > Arthropoda > Insecta > Coleoptera > Curculionidae > Hypothenemus > Hypothenemus hampei. Next base: position 360,567 of record JABRWK010000064.1, read on the forward strand.
CTGACATAGGATTGTAACGGATAAGCGAAAAACGTTAGTTAGGCCAGACAGAGTAAAGTATTAATTGCAAATTATAAATGTACAATATTCATATTATAATCTGTAAGTGCTACACATTTGTTAAGTGCATAGTATTAAAGATGCTGAATATTTAAACTATAAAAATGAATTGTTAATCATTCCAAAATATTAGGCCTGAATATTGAAAATGTGTAAGGACGAGTTGAATTGCTTTCTAAACGAATCTCTTGATAAATTATGAGTTTTTTTCAGCCATATAAAACTCATATCTTAAAAAACTTTCTTTTTTTTGTTATCGAATTCTCGAATTTAGACTATGTTATTAATGAAAATTCGATTTTTGAATTTAATTATTACCAATTTTTGAATAGTTTATACGCAATACATTTGTTTTTATATTTACCGAACAATTTATTTGATTTTTTTTAATTACAAGGCAAATTTTATTGTACTATGTAAGCTTATTGTAAAAAAATTAGCCATTATATTTGAACAAACAGCAAAATCGATTTTATAATTTATTTTTGTTGAACAAATTTTTATTGTAACTTTGCAGTTGTTACTTTGTAAACAATACTGGGGATTAATAAAATATGTATTTGTTTTTCGAGTTCCGCATTCTACATTATACCTATATTTCTTCAATGAAAATCCTATAAGTGATACAACAGGTTTATTCCACATCATATTTATTTGATTTTTTCATCTACGGTTAACGTAAGTACAGTTTAAACCTTGTAGATATACACATGTTTAACAAGATACATAAAATATTTTTTTACGGAATGACACTGGAAAAACTTTTATATTAATATAAATATGTATGTTTTGTTAAAAAAAATGTGATTGTCTGTGTTTACCATTCACGAATACATGTTGATTTTACAATAGTTTCCTTAGTTTGTAAATATTAAATTAAATTTAATATTTATTATCTATTGGAAACAAAATTAATAGTAGTCTCACAAGTTTGTTAACATAAACATAAAAAATTGAAGGTCTAAAAACCAAAGCGAACCATCTTTTGTATAAGAACCCAAAAAATAGAACCTCCAATACAGTTAATCTATTCGATGAGTATGTTACCACTTGATGTAAACTAGAAAGAAATCATTTAGTCCATAATGGTATTGAAAAATAATTCCATATCGTCGGCAAAATGACAGAGGGAATGTGTTGCAAAATCCTTATTTTGAGATGTTAACGATTAAAAGTTCTCAGGTGTGCCTATTATGTATTAAGATTCAAAGGAACCTAAAATTCAATATAAAACTTTTTATGGGATGGCCCACTTTGGTCTTCCAGCTTCAACTATAAAAATTTGTGTATAAACGAAAAATTACTCTTTTTAGTTTTGTATTTAAGACAAAACTAAATCTAAAGAACTCTAAATTAAAGACCTACTCCATATAAAAAACTAAGTATGATGAAAAATTACTCATGGACTGATACCTGTTTGCCATACTATCGTATTTATATGTTGTTTTTAGAAGAAAGTATCGAATCTTTCTTTAGTTAAAATGCCTACTGTAATAATTTTCCCGTGTTAATCGGTGAGGCGGATTGAACTGCGAAAGAAGCAGATCTTTGAAGGCTTCGGGTGTGTCGAGTGTTGCAGTCTGTAGTTGACCAAAGTACCTACAGACTATATGAGGGGTGATATCTTCATCGTCACTGCAAAAACCTATACTCTGGGTCATCAACAATATCTAGCTTATGCTTCTGAAATTTATCTAGGAGCAGCTCTCAATTATAATTTTCACTGTGTACGAGGCAAACCCAAATGTGAGTCCTATATCGATATATACAGCATTTATACAACATCACACTTTCTTCAAACTTTTTCAATGCTTTGAAGTCTAGATATCTATTGGTAACTCTACTCGTCATTAGAAGCATTGGAGCATGATGACCGACGAATATCATTGGCGATATGGTAAAATACTTTGAATACCATTTCTTTTCAATTTTAGATGTTCAGATGTCGCCAGTTCCAGCCATATTCTAGTAAGTTACATCCTATTACTCATCGTCGTCAGATGTTTGGAGAAGTAGAAATTTAAATAGGGCCTGTATTCCTAAGGTCCGTATAGTTGATGTTATCTAGTGATCCCCAAGCAGACGAATCTTTCAGGGCTCACTAATGTATTTTTGTAGGTAACTTTTCTCATTGCTGTCCATTACACAAAATTTACATAAACAACTGCCTCTTTCACCACTGTTATGTTATCTGTAGATTGAGTGTCCATGGTTGAGAGACGTGCCCTTCTATAGTCCCAATGACTTGCAGTGGTTCTTCTTTTTTATTTAAGTATTGGTTTCAAGTCAGTTTGGTATCTAGGATTCCTGAACATTTTATAGACTCTTTAAGATTTAATACTGAACCCCAAAGAGCTTATATACAGAAAACAAATTTCTCGGAAAATTTGTTTTTATTACTTACGATACTGCAATTTACAATAAATTGGCAAACGGGGATCAGTATGTATGTTTATGTGTGATCTTAAACCATTTATTAAAATTTATTTTAAGAGTCTGAAGAAAATTGGCGAGTTAGCAATTCTTTGGTGAATTTTACATAGGAATGTTAGAAAAATTTGCATATACAGTCTTGTCCTGATTGACAAAAGTGGTACCATTTGGTAGAATATACTTACATAGAGTAGAAAAGTTGAAAACATTAATATAGCGAGTTAAGCAGTTTCGTAGTTCATTTAAACAGTTTATCACAGAATGAATACTAACGCTTTCAAGCAATCAAAAAAATATTTGCTAAATGATCATGACATAACTTGCTCCATTGTGATTTGAGCTGTGCCTTACATCAAATCCTTAACCTGCAACATGTAAAAATTTCTCTATTTCCATTTCCATTAAGACTGCTCATATGATTTTGGCCTTATCGTTAGTAAAATATTGCAATAAAATGGTTGTAAGAAGCCTTAATTGAAACTGGTAATAGGAAAAATTAGAAGTTTAAACGAAAAATAAAATAGATTATATCTGAGTATGTAAGTTCAGAATTTGATTTTTATACTTTGTATTTTCTATATTGACTAATCTTACCACTAAAACTTAAAAGAGTATAGTTATTTCAATTTCACTTTAGCAATTTTCAAAATTACTTTTTAAAAATTGGACGACATTGAAGTGTGTTACCTTGCATTTATCTTTGGTCTTAATTTTTTGCAATTGTTTGTTATTGCTACGATATACTATCATGGTTTTTTAAGAAGTCTAACAAACATGTTGATAAAGAATATACATACAAAAATTTGTATAAACTGCGTAAATTCCTTGGCGCCATTAGAATAAAAAATTTAATACAATTTCCAACTTACAGCTAAAAAAATAAATATTTTAACCCATAAATATAACAGATTTTATAAGAATTCAGTTTGGTTGCTTACATTAATATAATTTCTTTTTAACAGCAGTAAATCTTTCCATGTAAGCATCATAGCCATCAACATTAGCTAATTCTTTTGTTTCAAAAAGATTTCCATCTAAAGTTAAAGTTGCAACTTTGCTGTCTGTTAAAATTTTCGGAGGAATTGCTCCGATTGTTAAGCAATTCTCTTCTAATCGTAAAATTTTTAATCTAGGACAATTAGCAATTTCAGAAGAAATTGACGCAATTTCATTTCTGTTGAGATTTAACTCCGTTACATATAAATTGGCTATTTCACGAGGAATCTTATCAATTGAATTTTCTGACAAATCAAGCAGATCTAAATGCTTAAGTCCGCAAAATACTGTGGGAAACTGTTTAAGTTGATTATTGCTTAACATTACTTGTTTAAGATTTATTAAATTAGAAAACGTTCTTGGAACAACTGTTAACGCATTTTCACTAGAATTAAATGTTTCTAGTTTGGTCAGAGCCCCAATGGAGTCTGGCAATTTGCTCAATTTATTTTTACTTAAATTTAAGTGTCGCAATTGCATAAATCTACTTATTTCTGGTGGTAACACAACAAATTTATTGTCCGATAAATCCAGGGTTCTCAAACAACCCTCTAGCTGATTGAAACCGGGAGGAAATTGGTTTAATTTACCGGGAGAGAGTTTCAGAACTCCAGTTTTCTGGGCAGTTTCTATGTGTTGTTTTAGTCCTGAATTTCCCATTGTATTCTACGATCAAAAAGAGAAATTTACTATATTTTTTGTTCCAAAACTAAAAAGTACAATAAATACCTGAAAATTAAACTAATGGATAATGATGATAAATTTACATACAATAATAACAAACAATTTATTCTTTTTTATCCTTTGACGTTGACAAGGTTGATTGTTGACAACTATGAGAGACGTTTGTCATTTGACAGAATTCAAGTATTTTAAACATATTCGTTTCATAAAATCAATTTAAACCGATTTGAATATACAAATTTGATTGAAATGATTTCTGATTTATTTAATTAAAAATGTGTTTAGAGGAGTGAATTAATTGTTTTAAAATACTCGTTCATATTTCTTAAAAACTTACTTATGCTGAGTGTGAACTGTTGAAGTATCTCTATTGCACTTTGGCTTGTGTTAATCTAATTAAAGGGTTCTCACTTTTATTGGGTAAGTGTCATTAAAATGCTCTGAATGCGGTTTTAGTGTTGCCAATGATAGAAATAAATTCTATTTATAATTAATCTCTAAGCTGTTTAGGTTACAATGATTTTGTTACATATTGTTAAACGCTTAATTGACTATGTTTTTACACATATGGAACTATTGCACAATTTCTGAGCATGTTTTATTTTTATATAGACGACGTGTGGCAACAGTGTATTGTTTATAGTATGGTGAGTTTGGTATATGGCGGTGTGGCAGTGTCCTCGTGTCGATTGAAAAAATATTTAGTCAAGTTTAAGCCATTTTACGTGTGATTTGTTATTTTCAAAAGCGCGCACACATTTTCAGGTAATTTTGCTAAAATAATACACATGTTTTATGTTATTTGATTGTCATTATTTTCGGCCAGCTGGGTTTGTTATTGTTTATTTGGTCAGAAGACCAATCACAACAAGTTCGGATTACATAGGTAGCAGTAGATACATGCATATAGTAAGCCGTTCATATTCTAGAACGTCCTTCCCATATTTTATTTGTGGCGTTTTTATAGCTTTGGAATGAGTTTTTAAAGGTTTTGGAATTTTTTATGGAAATTGTGTAGCATCTGTTTTAAGTTAAGCTGCTATCAGATAGGTAGGTAGGTAAGGTTTGTTAAATTAATACGTTTTCAATATTTGTAGTTGTATGGTAAACATGCGAATATGACACAAAAAACGTAAAAACTATATTGAAAACATGCTGTATATTTATATTTTAAATGGAAAATATTGAAATTTATGTCACTTTTCTTTTTACAGATTTGTTAGAGACAATCTGCATTCAACGAAGAGTTTTCAATAAAGGTTCTTTATAAGACCAGGTATAGAATATCTCAATAATGGATAGGGGTCGTGGTGACGCAGTTGATTCTCTTTCTGGAGAAGAAGATATTGAAAAGGCGATTGAAAGGGAAATGGCTGCGGCAAAGGAAAATTCCACCGGAATTAATCAAGAAGTGGCGACAAGACGCAAGCCGAAGAAGATTCATCGTCAAAATAGCCGAGAGGGAAATGTAAATGTTGGTGGATTTGTTCATAAACCTAGGTATTCTATTTTTAACTGTTTGAAATAATCGAAAGAATCATACAATATAAAAAATATAGACTGGGCCGGCTTCATAAATCTGATATTAAAAGAAGAGCCCCATCATGCATGACATATACAGGGTGTCCTAGAAAATGTGTACAATCTTTCGGAAATAAGAATACCTGTAAGAAGATTGTACTTATCCATATAAATTATTTTCTAAAAAATAGCCCTTGCGAAGATATAGCCCTTCAAAACTTAATAACGAAAATGCTATTTCAAATTAACTTTTCTTTTACGTGAAACTTAAAATTTTTATTTGGTTACTGTTCTATAGAAATAGCTTAGGATGGACCATTACACTTTTTTCTACATCTGCAGAAAGGCGCAGAGGAAGTTACCCATAACTTTCCTACCCTTGAACTTTAGGATTTTACGTTTTTTAAATCGTTATGTGATTTGTTTGATTTCTTGATTATTTTGGGGAAAGAAGGTACTATTGATTGATGTCCGTAAACAGAACTGTTTTTCGGACAATACCGTTTTGATGAAGAGGGTATATTTCAATAGAAAAAAGGTTGCTTTTGTTTTCGCACTTTGAAAATAAAAGTCGAATTCTCATTTTGGAATCAAAAGTTTCTTAAATTTAGGTCGCTTAAACAAAAGCCATACATATGCCTCTTTTGACGAATTTAATAGCCACGCCCAGAAGATCAACATTTTTCCTTAATTCATATGTTCTCAGAAAAAATATATTATTACAATAAAAAAAAGTATTAGTTTCAATTTTAATTAAATAATTAATTCGTCTATTCAGCATAGGCGTCATTGACTCTCACCCATTCTCGGTATCGGCGAATTGAAGAGTGCTATACTTCTATAATATCCCGATGTTATTTCTTATTTGAGTATAATAAAAAGTTACTCTTTACGATATTTCTTCGCTAGTCTTTATTGCGCCAGCATACAGTAAACTCTTTAAATCTCCCCATAAGTAAAAGTCCAAAGGATTCAAGTCCGGGGGGGTTAAGAGGTTAAATGTGTTTTATTTACGAGACTGCTAAGCAGTTGGACCTCCACGACCTATCCATCGGTTTGGATAAATTAATTTAAATGTCTTCGTAATAACGCTGAAAATTGCGACAGGTTTTAAGAGAAACCTTTTCTAATAAATTTGGAAGAGCATTTTCAAAGAAATTCAATTAACTATTAATCAGCTATGCACAAATCATTTTTTAAATAAAACCATCAGAACAGCATTTTGAACGAGAATTTCAATATTCTTATTCAATGTTTCTTTTGCTGAAATATATCTGAAATGAATAAAAGGAACGAGGTTGTTATTGGATTGGCTAATGACAAAATTGTGTTTTTCAGGAAAACTGTTCATTTTATGGAAAACAATCAGGAGTATCTTATATTCCTTTTAAAAAACCAAAAAATCAAATCGCCCAATGTTTAAAAATAATGGTTAAAAATGTCTAAGGTTTGAGAATAACAAAATTGAGGGTAGCCTCTCTGCAGATGTGGAAAAAAGTTCAATGTTCTATACACCTTTGCATAGTATAATAACAAACAAAAATTTATTAAATTTCATCAAGCGGAAGAAAAGTTTATTGGTATTTACCATTTTCACTCTTAAATTTTGACGAATTATATTTCCGCAAGGTTAAGTTTTCTGAAAAAAAATTTATAGGAACAAGTACAATGGGTCGTATGAATAAATTGAAGCATATGCTTCTACTTCAAAATTTCGAGAGAAATATTTCATTCTAATGATCAATTCATATATTGACACATAAAGATTGAAATATATCTTCAGAAATTTTGAAGTTACAGCATTTGCTTCATTTTATTCATATGACCCAATGTTTTTACAGATACTTTTCATTTCCCGGAGATTGTGTATAATACATAGTTGTTGTTTCGATTCTTGTCAAGGGACAAATAAAATATATCAAGTATTCGTTTGTGTCGATAGAACACTTTAGACCCTCGAGGGTTCCCCAAATCAACGCAAAATCATTCTCCGTGAATTCGCAAGATAAGCGAAAATAATCGTACAAGATCAAGATTTCGTCAGATTTCGGTAGCACCACGAATTAAAACAATTATAACTTTTTATATAAACAACTGATAATATATTAATCGTCGGATGAAAAAATACTTTTGTTGTTTACACTGTAAGATACTGATTCAAGAGCAATTCACTCAATTTACGCGTTCTTATTTCACTTCAAATTTTATTTTTTTCCCTATACAAAAAAATATATACCTACAGAAAGGTTGTAAAATGCGATATTTATTCCATTTTCCTGTATAACAAACAATCGAAACCTTCCAATCGGGAATTAAAATTCGCGTGAATAAAAAATGCAATAAAAATCACGGTGGAAGCTGTAAAATTCGCATAGGACTGAACATATTTATTTGTCACCGTGAAAACAATGCAATGCAAAATTTAAACAGTGTAATAATTTCGCATTGGTCTGGGATAGTCTATTCATGCCTCATCTAGTTATTTTTAAACACGTATGAAAAGATTACATTGGACAAAAATAATACAATTAAATAATATGTTTATTTATTTAGGTTATTAATAAGATTATTTTTTAAAATATTCTCATATCTTTTTCATTATCTCTAAAAAATGTGTTTTGTAAAATGCCACTAACCAAACGATTCTGAAGCTTTTATCGCATAGCGAGGTAGACACAAATTAAGGATAATAACAATTTTTCTATATTTCTATGACGTGACTCATTGAGATTTTTTTGTAGAGTAACTTGAAAATTTTTTCTTTTCGTAAACGTTTTCTTTATTATAAACTCTAGAGGCATATACTTCCTTCTAATGATTTTAGAAAAACAACTTTTTCATAAAATTGTAATCGCATTAGTTGTTCATAAGTACTATATACTGAATTCAGTCATTTGACTAAGCCGAAAAGATAATAGAATGATGGAGGATGGAACGTGATGGACCCTTCCAATCCCACCAAACACATAATCACATTTCTCGGTGTAAATCCTGGTCTTACCACCGTTTGTGAAGTTTCGTCTCGTCCGGACTACGATCTTTTGTGGACGATATTGTCGTCGCATGCGGTCCAACATCAATAATTAAATCCTTTGAAAATGACTCGATTTCAATGCGCTTTAATACGAATTCGGAAACGAAATTTCCATTAAATTTGTTGGATGGATTTACTTCCCTGTCGTATTGGGTTTACAAGGTTCTATCTGCATTTTTACCAAAATAGAGATTTTGATGCTATACAATATATGATTCTAAATATTTCAATTTACCGGATTTAGTAATTTTAACGTCATCTGAGTTATAATAAGTGAAATAGAATTATTACAGAGATCCATCTACTTAATTTCAAATAACGACTTAATATTACAAAATTCTATCTACCATTAAGGTTCTATCTGGATGTAGTTAGAACCTTGCTATGGAAATTAAAGAAATGAATCAAAATCGGTCGATAGTAACCCCAAATAATTGCGCGGTATTTATGACCATTTTTATAAAAATTATACTTTTTTTTTATTAATTTACTGTTATCATATTTAAGATTATTAGACAAAATGTATTTCTATAGATCTTGGAAAAATAGCCGTCGTTCTCGAAATGGATATGGTCGTGGCCTACCCAAAAAAGGTGGCGCTGGCGGTAAAGGCGTATGGGGAAAGCCTGGTTCTGAACTGCTAGAAGCCATTGAAGATGTTAATGATCCGAATTTCGATTCGGAATACGACAGTGCCGATATTGAATTGAAGGCTGTCGTACCTGAGGTGTCTAGTGAAGAATTGAAGAAAAAGGTCTGTTAACTAATACGTTCATTTAATTCGAAAATAGTCTTATACTATCGCTATTTTAGATTGAACCAATTATCCTAGAGTTCTTTGAAAGCAATGACATTCAAGAAGTTATACAATCGGTTGAAGAAGTGGTCCCATCCAATTGTCGAGATGTTTTCGTTCAAAAGGCTGTCGAGATTGCGTTGGACCATAAGCCATCTCATCGAGAACAAACTTCAGTTCTTATTTCCGATTTGTACGGATATGTTCTCTCCGAATCGGATATTGTAAAGGCTTTCGAAAATCTGCTTGCTGATTTGAATGACCTAAAATTGGATATTCCCGATGCACCCATCGTGCTTGGTAAATGTTTTCTCCCTAATATTGAACTAATTATCCTAATAAATTATACTTTTAGGCAATTTTGTAGCACGTGCCATTGCTGATGATTGTATTCCGCCACGTTTTATTGTAGATGTGAAGGAAAAATGTGATGATGCCAATTTCCAAGAAGCATTGATTCATGCTGACACCCTCCTATCAATGGAACACGGTCTTGTTAGATTGGATAATGTTTGGGGTGTCGGAGGACCCTTGCGTCCTGTTCAAGCATTAACCAGACAGATGTCTTTGCTTTTGCAAGAATTTGTTTCGTCTGGAGACGTGGAAGAGGCATCACGCTGTTTAAAAGAACTTGAGGTATTTATATGAATTGTGAAAAAAATATATCCAAAGAAAATATTTATTAGGTGCCACATTTTCATCATGAATTGGTTTATGAGGCCATAGTGATGGCTTTGGAAGCGAATAACGAATCTACTGAAAAAGCTATATGTCGTTTATTGAAAGCATTTGATTCTCGAGTGTTGATCACCCGCGATCAGTTGGAACGAGGCTTTTTCCGGGTCTTTGATGATTTGATTGACATACATAAGGATGTTCCTTTGGCTTACGTAATTTTAGACAGGCAAGTAGTTTTTTTTTATTTATTATGGAAATGCTGTTAATGATTTTCTTTTTTAGATTCATAGATCTATGTCGACATGAAGGTTTTTTGACTGAAAGCATTATATCTCGATTCCCATCAAGGGGTCGCAAACGTTTTGTTTCTGAAGGTGATCATTTCGTTACTAAGGACAAACAAAATAAGTCCCATGAATATTAGATTGGGAATTTAGTTGGGGTATCTGGACAAAACGTTTAAAGATATTGCTTTAGAACTAAGCAACACTAAAATTTTCTTAACGTTTTTCATAAATGCATATGGAAGTTAAGAAATTTTTTGTTAGCTGTATTCATGTTTTTTATAATTCATTATTATATTAGTTTTTCTATTAAAAATATGAAGTAAAAGTAATCTTTTCTTGCTTTTGGTGAAATGTTGACGTGTAGGCAAGACATCTACCAATGTTTTACAAAAATCTTTTCCAATTATTCAAAAATCGTTTCCACAAGCACATGTTATTATTTTTGCTCTTATAATTAGTTTTTTAATGTTATATGCTTTTTCTTTATTTCTTTTGTAGAATATTTTTATAGACAAATGTTAATTACTAATGAAATATAAATAAGTCGTAGAGGTACGGTAAGAAACATGCTGCTCTAGAAAGCTGAAATTTTTGTTTCAAGAAGACTTAGTTTTATATGCTGTCCATTACCCTGACGTAGATTTTGTATACTTTAAATGTATGCTAGTATGTATGCATATGTCTGCTGTTTTTTTAGTGTTCTTACTATTTTCTTCATATCCCATTATTTCGTAGTTTCGATTGATATATTAATAATTTTTTTGTACATGATTTCTGTAAAATCTAATAAAGGTTATTTACGAGTTTATTATTCATTGGTCATTCATGCAATCAAAAAATAATACTATAATAATGAAAAATATGAGGAATTTATTATATTTTAAACATAAATTATACAGATACAAATGTCTAAACTTTAATGTATAAACCTTACTATTACCACTTTGCTTATATTATACAAGGAAATGTAATTCTGAAGTTAAGTTTGCCTAGCAAAGATGTAATTTAGAGTGTAAACTCAGCCGATTAATAACTTAAAAATTTTGCGCTATTGTACTAATTTGCGGCATAACACAGTAAGAGTACATTAATATCACTTAGAAACATCTAGGCTTTCTTGGCAGGTTTGGAGGCGACAGCTGGATCATCCTTGTACCAGTCTTCACTGCAATTATTAGTTTTTGATGGTGTGTTTCATTAAATGCATTTTAATTTCCAACTTACCATCCAGCAACATTCTCTGGTGCATCACACCTCTGCGTTTCCTCATTGTATACCTCACCAACTTGACATCCTAAATCCCTAGGTTCTATTCCATTCAAACATACGTAAAATCGCTGACAGTCTGTGGGATGGGCATATTTAGGATGTACTACTAAGTTACCATTAGCATCCTTTTGAGTTTCTTTTGGGCATTGGAAACCGTCTTTTAAAATGTCTATGAAACATTTAACGCAGAGTTTTATTTTATGGTTTTGAAAGTGAATATGTAATTTGTTTCCTTACTTCCAGTTTGTTTACAGCCTTGTCTTCCTGCAGAATCAGGCCATACGCAAGTTCCAGAATATTCATCAAAGTGCAGTCCATTGGTGCAAGTAATTTCTGTGTAATCACCTTCAATACAATTATAGAATTTATTGCAAACAGTAGGATCTTCATGAGCGAAAAATCCGTTTCTTCTTGGGCATGGACCTTTCGGTTGAGGGGCCTCTGAAAAATGATAAGACCTTTATAAATTATATTTAATCTCTTATGTAAAACACATACGTAATTCAGTTCTATCGCCACAATCAACATTGAAAGGTTGATCGCACTTGTTCCTTTTTCTAATCAAAGGATCAAAAACTAAACCATCAGGACATAACTTTGCTACTGCTTCTCCTTCAACGCATTCGTAATATTTGTCGCATTGCCTCGGGTCTTCATAGAGGCCATCTTTTGCTGGACATTTAAATCCCTGGGCATCTAAGGAAGAATATTTTGATGGATTATTTTTAAGGTTTTAGCAAATTGTTAGTACTCAAACTAATTTTCAACATTTTAATATTTTAAATTGGCGGTTTCCTTTTCCCTCATTTTCATATGTTAGAAGTGTGACATTGTTGCTAACTGTAATAATGTCACACTTCTTGGGATTTAAATATTTGAAAATTTTGGAGACATAAATACAACAGATGCAAACTGTCTCGATCTGCTCTTTTTAAAGTGTATTTGACATCAGTAGATATCACTTAATTTAGGAGGTTAGCATAAGGGTCGTTAGCTTAAATGTTGTTTAATTCGTTGAGTGGCACATAAAGGTATCTTCTCCAGACGCTCTTGACTACTATACTCCTGACGCATTCGAGTACGTCGGCAGCATGGCAGACTCAGATTTTATTGGTGATGCTGTGAACGCAATCCCGATTACTATGGAATGCATCCCTCTGTGTCGGGCGTATGGTAATCGAAAGTACCTGGTCGCACCCGTATGTGTTACGCGCATTTAATGGGTTAACAGATTCTTGGAATATCACTTTTGGATCATCACTTATAGGTACATAGTTTTTACTAAAGATAAAATTTTATTTCGAAACTATATATACCTACTTATAATTATAATAAAAAATTACTAGTTCTAATATGGAGTCCCTACATGAATGCTGAGATGGCTAACAGGTATTTTATGTATGGATTTAGCAAAAAGAATGCTTTAGGCAGTTGTTTGTACGATATACAACTAACAATTTCCATTGGAAGTGCAGATTAAATACAGCAACAATCGTAGAATTAGAAGTTCACTTGAACATGAAAAAAAAAAAAATTCTAGTATTTATACCAAAAGAACAGTTGTGAATTTGCCGAATAAACCGCTTTGAATTTCAATAATAGGAAGTATGAAATATTTTATGCAACAACCCAGGTTTTTATACTGACACTCCAGGCACATATTTCTGATTTTTTCTTGTTCCATATATTGCATTTTGTTCAATCAACTATTGAATCTAATTCCTTTGATCGATGAAGCAAATTTCTCAAGAAATGCAATTCTACAATAACTATAAAAATACCGCTGGCTGATGAAAGACACACGTACTTCAAGATCTTTTTTAATATCAATTAAGTTAAACACTTATACACGGTATAAGTATTAATACGAGCCTGATAAATTGTATTAAGGAATTGTATAAAGAATCTAGTATATCGAAATAAAAATAAATTATTTACAAGTTTTGCGGTAAGCAAGGGGCTACGACAAGAATGCTAGTTATACCCTATGCTGTTTAATGTCTACATTGATGAAGCACAATACCGATGGAAGAGGAAATGTGGAGGAATGGTCCTATCACTGAATGACACAATACTCTACAAAACTAAAATGCGCGATTACGCGGGAGAGGCGAGATTTAAAATTTATGACAAAGAAGTTAGAAAAAAAATATCCGAAGTAGAAACTACAAATTAATTTAACCAAGATGAAGTATGTATACTATGTTGAAGAGATAAACATAGAGAGGCTGGAACTCAAAATCACACATATCAATCTCCAAGCTTAACCTCCTTCTTCCTTCGGATTTTTTCTACTGGAGCTTATGAGAACATTAATTTATCCTATTCTAATTGAAAATTAAGAAGAATTGTGAAGTCAGAGAATTCCTTGCAGGTAATATGAAGGGATCAGAAACTTAATACTATTCAATAAAATGGAAATACTCTGGATCACCAAAGCTAAGAAATCTCGTGTTCAAGGATTTTCTGGAAAAGTTCTTCTTTTGAAATCATTATGGCATTATATTTATGGACTAACTGAAAAAGTTAACAACTTTTATAGATGAGTATTATTAAGCATTATTAACAAAGCTACACGGAAAAACATTGAAACAAGTCGTGCCCAATAGAATTTTCAACATAACGCGCCAAGACCCAAGTCCAGTATTTCTGTGAATAATTTTCGTAATTTGGGGTTCGAATGAGTCTTTAGCAATGTCTCAACAATAAGCTCATTTATTTCCCTGCTTCCATTTCTTCGAATTTTATATCCAAATTTGAGGAAAAATTTAATATGCCGAAAATTTCTTTCAAACAAAGACGTGATTAAGGCTGCGGAAAAATGATTTGCAAATCAAGAAAAAAATTTGTTGACAGGACTAGATGCATTAGCAGGCTCACTGGACAACGTATAAAAAGAATCTATGTAAATAATAAAATATCTTTAAACTGAAAAATTCATTTCTTCATAACAAGAATATCTTAGTACCTCATTGTACTGGTAATGTGCCTAGGTAGAACGGAGATTGCGGAACACACAGCCACGCTTGTTTTGCATTTATCATACTTTTTAATTGAAATGTAAAGGAAGGTCACACTCCTTATTCTTTTGAATCTTCTTTGTAGTTGTTTAACTAAACTCATGTAATCAACTTTTGAAAAAAAAACGATATGTGGCAGCCTTTGTTTTATCATCAAAGCGAATATAATTTGGAGCAAATTATTGATAAAACGAACTTCCCATTTAAAAAAAAAAGTAATTTTCGATAAAATAATTTTAGAAAGTTAATCTCTATATTTTGACTGAATAGAAGTTCTCGACTAACGAACTTAATTTCATGAACTCTAGACTATCGTATTGATCTTGCATGATGCAGATTAACTCCCCGTCTTTGTTTAAGAGATATTTGGATGGTTTATACTTAAAAAGTATTGTTGTATGTAAAAAAAGCTAAAGCGAAATTGTCTTTAACTTTCCAAGTTGCAAGGAACGTAATAAAACCACGTTACAAATGAATGATTATTGTCATAAGTGTCCATATTATTTATTACGTAAAAATCAATTTGCGTGATTTTCAATAAATAATAATCGTTAATCGACTTTTCGATTTTTTCTTGTTCATGTAAGAATATGTTCCATTTCTTGCGAGGGAAAAATATCATCATCGTACAAACCCGCCCAACAGCATTAGAGAGAGATGGTGGATAATTTTCGTTCCATATCGACAAAGTTGGCATTTTTATGTAATGCTGCAAAAGTGAAAGGGTATTTTGAAACGCGTTAAAACCGGTACCACCACGTTGAGCTCATCGAATTGTTAAACAATCATAAGGTCATTGGCGTACAATGATATTTTGTTCGGCGTTTTAACTACGTGAAATTCTGGTCTCACCTTTGAGACCAGAAAGACATTGTTGGACACCACATGTAGGTATATAATCGAAAAAAATATGTAATTTTTTAGTTTTAGCTTTAATGGAGAAAGTTAATACTTTTATGAGACGCATGCAGTTTTTTTAAGCAGCAGCCTAAAAAAACCTATCTGAAATTGAATTTTGGACGCTTTCTTCTATATTTGATATGACATTTTTTTAAAGAAATTTGATCATTTTCGTAAATTCTATTAAAAGTACATCTCGCATAACATCCATCCGCATATTCAGGAAAAATCAATTAAATAAACTGTTCAATTAGTCTACATAACTCTTACCAGACATGNCTGTTTACAGTATTTCCATGACTATAATCTGAGAAACAATAAGACAAAAATCAAATTCAATATTCAACAACGAGATCTAGAAAATGTTTTCGCAATTAGAATTTTTTCTGTAAGTAGACGCACATGCATCGAGTCCCTCAAAAATTAATTGATTTCCTAGTTATACACCCAGTTAAGTTTCCCTTTACAGTTCTAGATTAATCATGATAGCGACCTTACTGGGTTGAACCACGCCCAATGTATTTGCAAACGTTGAAAAAATCATAATAATTTCGTCAGGGTCACTCTCGATGAAGAAGGACAATGACATATTGAGACGATCCTTAACCTTGCAGATATCAAAACTGGAAAGAAAAGGCGAGTTTTTTATGTTGTTGTTTAAAAGTGAAATTTGGGTTCGAATATTAATTTTGTTTTTGTCCTTTTTTATAAAATTAGTTGAAAAAATATGTTGAAAAGTCAATAAAGATAAATCACTTATGGTTTTATCATTTGTTTTTTAATAATTTTTCCAAAGTCAATCTATTAATAAAATAATTAGTTACTATTTTTTTTATTGTAGGTATTTAACAACAAAATAACATACATATACTTAAGTCTTGTAATTAAATCTATATTCACTCTTGAACTATCTCTGGACGTGGTCTGTTTCTTCTTTTAGAAACCTTGGTAACTTTAGGTTTTGGAGTTGGAGGATTTTCAAGATCCTTCAGTTGTTCTTCGGTCAAGCGTCCTTTATACCAATCGGCACTAAAAATGTGGAGAAACCTTTGAAAACTATTCAAGACTTATAGCTAAATAGCGTACCATTCTGGCACATTTCTTGCCCAATCACATCTCTTCGCTACATCATCAAATACTTGTCCAAGTTTACATCCATTTCTGCGAGGAGTATCTCCATTGATGCAAACATAGAAAAATTGACAATCTTCTGGATCCGCGTATCTTGGATGAGTAGCTGCTTCACTTTCGTTTACTTTTGGACATTGAAATTGAAATACTTCTACGAAAATTAATATTTCGTTTTTACATTTGCATAAATGTTGATTATTTAGAGATATTACCTTCTGAAGTGCAACCTTTTCGTTTAGCTTCATCTGGCCATGAGCAAATGCCGGCATTTTCATTGTAAACTAATCCATTTGGACAGATAATTTTGTTGAATTTTCCATCAACACAATAATAGAATTTGTCGCAAACGTGATGTTCTTCATGTGCAAAGTAGCCATTCTTTCTTGGACAATGTTCAGTTGGTTGGGGTTCCTCTATAAAAAAAAAATACTAAATTATATTTAATTTCTTATTATATTCCTAAAGATTAAGGTTTTTACGTAGTTTCGATCTGGAACTGCAATCAATATTAAAGGGCAGGTCACACTTTTCATATTCAGTACTGTAATCATTGAAAACCATTCCATCTGGACATAGTTTTTCAGTAATAACTCCATCTAAACATTGGTAATATTTGTCACATTGTTCGGCATCAGCGAAGTACCCATTGGGTTCTGGACATTCGTCTGTGGCCACAAGAGCGTCATCCACTTGTTCAGTTCTTGATTGTTTCCTAGACGTTGCCGCATGGCAAATGGCTAAAAAATATTGCGGCAATTTAACATTTGTCACCAGTTGTTGGCCTTTTATTTTTCAAGAATAACTTTCACAAAAGCTATTTTTGTACGGTAATAGCAAGTAAGGGAACTGTCGTATTCCTTGTCTTTTATCGAATGAGGAACTTTTTTATTTCATTTGGTTCAAGGTAGATTTTAAGGAATTTCATTTGCAGAAAATGATTCGATTTCATCGTTTAAAAGACTGGTCGATCGTGACAAGAACAAGTCTAATTAACATAATAATGTAAGTAGTGGCGGAAAAAAAAGTAACAACCTTGCTATTGCGAGACCACTATCACCAAATCGATATTTGAAAAATGCAATCGTTAAAGAATGCGAATACAACATATGTGTCATAATATTAATCCATATAATTGGTCGACGGATATTAAAGAAAAACGACCTAACAACGTTGATGTTTAAAGAATTGTACTTCCATAATGGAATAATACGAAGGTGTTTCACAAGTAACTTTCCCTTTTCGTCTGTGAACCCCAAAACTACTATTAGAAAACAATTTAAAAAATCTTATTTTATCGATTGACTTACCTATTAAACCTAAAAGCAAGTAAATACACCGTAACTTCTCCATGTTAAAAATATTACTGGAAGGTAAACTAAAGTGCCAAGCGGTTATAAAGAATTAGCGGTTCTTGTGTGCCGGATGACCTTCACTGACATACGCACGAAGAAATGAAGAGTCGATAGGAACGTTTGGATTTTTGGAAAAAAAATATTTTATTTCCAATTATGTACTTTCTTCTTCGTTCTAAATTTTACTAAGACACGCGAAATCCAACACGTCAAACCTGGGCAATTAATTATCTTTAATCGATAATTTCCAAGATATTTGTCACACATATAATTAGATTAGTTCAAGTTTTCCAAAACTAGTTGATTTGGAAAATTTAAACTTTTAAATTATTTATGACTAATTTATAGAGGGCGTTTTAAAAAATTTATGTTTGCTTTTGTATTGGACAACCCACAAGAAAGGTTTTCAGGAGGCTTTCAAATAAATTATGAATTTTTACGAAACAATTTATTATGACTAACCTGTTAGCCTAACAGCTATATAGTTTATAAATAAATCCCGTTATATTACCTACAATAAATACTCCTTAGCAATTAAAAATAAACAAATATTAACATTTATTGTAATATTACAGCTAAGTAATGCCTTATAGTTACGTTCTGATTTGTAATATTTGCCTTTGGTGAGCTTTTGACGGTCGATAAACTGTTGATTTATTGTCTTAACACCACCAATAAAAAGAAAGTGGAATAATTCTGGAATAGTTGAAGACAATAAATAGTTGCGTTTCTGGTAATAATTACTGACAAAAATGATAATGTGATTCATTAATATACATTTAGAGAAGAATATACATTTAGATAAACTAGCAATTGCAAGAATTAAAAAAATATCTAAAATTCAGGTTGGATAAAAATTTAAAAATAAGAGCAATGCAGCTAAAAAAAAGACGATGATGGTACTAAGAGGACTTCCAAAGACTCAACGATCATCAGATTGCGTATGCAAGCTGTATGCTCAAGTAAAAAAAGGTAGTAATATGAATC
Organism: Hypothenemus hampei; assembly: GCA_013372445.1. Lineage (NCBI taxonomy): Eukaryota > Metazoa > Arthropoda > Insecta > Coleoptera > Curculionidae > Hypothenemus > Hypothenemus hampei. The sequence continues at coordinate 379,715 of JABRWK010000064.1, forward strand.
ATGATATAAGCGGTACCCTTTTGTCTGAAGATTAGGATCAAAAAGGACAAGGAATGGTTAGAAAGAGTATATAGGAATGTTGATGTAAAACTGCAAGAAGAAGGTAATAATAGTCATATCTTCGCTACCATTGCTTCATCCAGTCGAATTGGAAATGCAGAAGAGATTAGGGAAATACCAGTATCAGGCCAGGAGGAGAATGTCTTGAAAAATTGCCACTGGAGTAATATTTCTAATCTGCACTAAAAGGTTTTTATAGTCGTTTATATCTAATAATCATCTGTAGTATCTAAATGAAACTATATATTTTGGCTAAATGCGCTGTGCTAGATTAGGATTCGGTAATTTTATTTTATGATGAAAAGGAAATCATATGGTAGGACTCATATCGTAGGAGGATTACCTATAACACTTATTAATCCTTCATGTTCAAACCGAAATGGCAATATTAAAATAGCCCTGACATGGATGGATGGGCATCAATCTGGCTGATATGGCGGATTGTTTAATGGTTACAAATGTATATGTATATTCTCAGTTTTGAATAACCGGACTTGGTTAAATTTTTTGAAAGTATCATTCTAACAATACATGGTTATTTACAGCTCCTAAAATGCATATGCATCACGTTACAATTTTAGACTATACTGTTGTTGTTTTGAATAAGTTCAAAATAAACAATCTGTTTGAGACTAGTGGCGTCATCTTCTGGGTTCCTGATTTTAATGGCATTAAAAATACAGGGAACCATTTAGAAGAATTTGTTAAAATAATTTTTACGATATTCGAAGGTTGAAAAATTACGCCTAATTGATTTCGTTTTTTGCTATTGAATTAATTCGCTAAAATTTCCCTTTGCATTTTGGCCAGTAAATAAGTAGGATTTTTCTTGAAGTCCGTTTCGTTTGTCAGATTTCAAGTAATTAAGGAACTTTGCTCTGCGTATTTGGCAATTGGATCATTTCAGTATCATTTTAATATTTGGTAGAACAAATGCTGTCATAATTTATGTATATATTATTATATAAGACTAGAAAAAAATAATCTCTATCTTTGATTAATTCCATATTTCTGCCATAGGTGCCATTAATCCATTTCTAACTTACGGTTTATGACCTTTTTATTGTAGAGGTATAAAAGTACTTGATCATCCGTTTAATGACTACTCTTCCGTACAATGCGTCCACAGGCTAACGGAGCCCTTGATGGTTCCCTAAGGTTCTATTAATTTGATCTACGTGCTCCTTGAGGCGTCTGTATCTTTTGGACCTTTCGTGAGTAGCTACTTGTTATGCTACTACTGCTGCTGACAAATATTACAGGTACTATAATACGACGAAATGAGTCCAATCCGTTATATTGGCCGAGAGCCACTTGTTGTACATAATTGTTCCGGTGTTCACAAGGGGAAGGCACGAGCTGGGGGGTCACCGATTTTAACGAAATTTGGGGTATATAAAGTATTGCACATAAGAATAACTTGAGTAAAATAATAGGACCAAACTCTCAAGCGTTGACGAGAAAAATCAATTTTTTGTTTTGTGCGTTGCTTATATTTACTTTTGTTTGTAGTACAAATAGCATCCCGTGTAATAATTAATAAATTAAAAATGCATTATTAATTTATACTTTATATACAACCTCAAATTTCCTAAAAATCGGTGACCCCCAGCTCGTGCTTTCCCCTCGTCAGTCATTTTGGAAATGTTGAACAAGAACAGCAAGTATTTTTGTTTACGTTTTGTTGAAACGCCACTCTCTCTAATTACAAGAGAGGACGTTGTAAGAGTTAGAACTTTTTTTTATAATATGTAGCGTATCTTGCTTCGGGCATTCTATTATACATTTCCCTACCCGAGCTAATGTTCTTTTGTTTATATCTTACCTGCTAACATCGTCTCCCTTGTGGTCGTTTTCGATTTCTCCGAACTTCCACATCCTAAAAACTCTCCTTTTGGTTCACTTTATCTCTAACGGTGTTCGAATACATTTTTTTTAAATCACAAGTGAAATATTCTGTACAAAAGGAACTTATAATTCCTGGACTTTCGATGAAAAACAAACAATGAAAATACAAAATCGTTCATCCATCAAATATGTACATTTTTTTTCTTCATTTGATGTTTTGTTTTTGATCGATCGGTTCAATCGATATGAGTTTTTCGTTTATAAGTAAGGAGTATTTTCGTTGGTTAACAATAAGACGAAAATCATTATAACTCAAAAGAAAAAGGAAATGAAATTTGTGACACTCTCTGACTCTAAATTTTTGGTCGAAATTTATGTGTAATATCGTCGTTTGTTTAATCTAAACCGGTATCCATAGATGGCCGTAGTTAAAGTAACATCTCCAAATGTAGTAACAGTAATAAAAAAAAGAGATTATAATTGTTGTGGTGACCGGACAAAAAGTAAGACTTTCCTTTGATGACGAATCATTGAGTATCAATTGGAAGACAAGGAAAAGAAAAGGAGTTTTTTGGATGCTACAAAAATATACATAGACGTGGTAGTATTGACGGATTACATTGCGTTGTATGTAAAATATGTACGTTTGACGTATAGCTATCAATACCTATAGATATAAATATTTATATACAGGGTGTTTCCTAAACATGCGGCAAAAATTCAAGGAGTGATTCCTCAGGTGTTTTTATGAAGAAAAGTTCCTATAAACATTTGCCGAAAAATACTTCCTAAGGGAGCTAGGCCCTTTCAAATGGGGCACCCGGAATACGGTTTTTCATCAATATTTTCGAAACCGTTCACACTGAAATTATAAAATTTGGTATACTGGATAAACTTTTCATGCTGAATCAGAATCTGACCTCAGAATTTCAAACTTTTAATCAGAAGTATACCATACTGGAGGGGTTGAGGGTAGAAATTACCCCATTTTTCGGCAAATGTTTATAGGAACTTTTCTTCATAAAAACACCTGAGGAATCACTCCTTGAATTTTTGCCGCATGTTTAGGAAACACCCTGTATAT